>NW_024121854.1:594883-721788 GCF_016745375.1 Pimephales promelas | reverse complement strand
AGGACATGTGTGTTGACTGTATGATGACGACACCTACTGAATCGCAGGCTACGACGCATCAGCATCTGCTAGTGGTGAACAAATAGAGCAAGATCAATCACAATTTGGCAATTGTGATTTTTATGTTCGCTGAAAAAAAGAGGAAGCAGTGAAAGAGGAGAACATGGCTGGGAAAAGAGGCCAACTTGGCATTTTTCAAGGTGAGTAGTTAAGTTTTAGCCTCATGTCACCTTGATCAATACGTCATTTCATGTTGCATTTGTCTTGGCTAGTCAGCAGATGTAGGTCGTAGCATCAAACACACTGTGAGATGATCATGATAAAGTTCTGACTGTCTGAATATTATCACAGGCTATCTTTGGTCATAAGACCGTGATAACGGCCGTCTTTGAACCTCTCACTGTATGATGTATGAATGCCACGATTTGTCATCTTTGAACCGGGCCTAATACAAATATGCTCTGTATATGTGATATTTTGAGGATTAATATATTATAATTAGTGGTTGACAATACATTTTTCAATGGACCCTTTGCACATTTTATATATTATAGTGCTATAATATAATGAAGTATAGTGTTATAAAATACGTAGCTAGTTTTACAATGTTAATAACCTTAGATATTTAATTTAATTGTATTTGTAACAATTGTGATGTACTAAATATTTAGTCAATGTCACATTGTACCCACCAAGAAAGATCAATCCCAGTCTTTTGCAGGGCACCATGCAGCACAAGCGCTCCAAAGAGCAAAGTCACGCTACAGCAAAAGAAGAACAGCAGAGGGCGACATTCAGGCACAGTCCGGTTCAGATAAATCCCCAGCAACACCCCTGCGGAGAAAGTGCATTAAGATCCTGGCTATTAAGATATGAGTATGCATGTGTGTATGGATGGATGACGTATTTATTTATGACTGACCTGTCAGAAGACCGGCAATGACTTGATGAGGGAAGTGAGCCAGGATGAAGATCCGAGAAAGGCCCACACATCCCAAAAATACTGCATACAACAGGTACGGCACTGCAGCCAATATCTTACTGTACGACAAAGAGTTTGTTTAGTTAGTATTACATATGAAAAAATAACATTCATGTATCTACACTAATACTGTGATGTAACTTATAAGAGTGACTTTTTTTAAAAAAAAGCTTGCATAAGTAGAGTATCATATTTGATACATCAGGCTTTTATGCCTCATATAGTGAGAGTTTAGAGGGTGGGGGGGTATTTAGAGGCTCAAACTGAGCAAAAATATGGAATTTGGTGCAGATGATGATATTTATATGACCAAAATATATAATTAAAAATTACTACGAATATAAATTGGATATGAATAGAAGTTGTCACTTCATAAGTTGTATATCAGCCAATAGTAAGATTTACATTTAAATGCTTAGTTTTATGATCAAAATTCCTAAACCATATGCAATGCAGTACAATGATGATTGAGGGATGAAGAAATCAACCTTCTCATGGATTATATTTGATACTCACATTTTAACATAATTTATGAAAATAAAAATAAAAAATGTATGGATCATCAAGTAAGGTTTAGTGCAGTCCAGTAAATATTGATCTTGAAATGTTACAATATAAAAGAAGTTATTCTAATAGGGCTGTCAAACGATTAATCGCATCCAAAATAAAAGTTTGTTTTATATATATATAGCCTATATATAAATACACACACATGCTTTTATATATTTAAGAAATATTTTAATGTATATACTGTATATAGATTTATATATAATTTATATTATATATAAATAAATAAATAAAAAAAACTTAAATATACATGCATATGTGTATATATATATATATATATATATATAATTAAATAATTTATAATTATACAAAAAATAAATAATTATACACAGTGCACCCACATATATTATGTAAACACAAACTTTTATTTTGGATCCAATTAATCGATGACAGCCCTATTTTCTAACGTTTACTGTAAAGGCTTTATAGGGTTAAAGACAGACCTGCCGGTGCGAGTGTGAAAGAATGAGGCCAGCGCAGAGACGATCAGCCACCAGACAGCACTAGTGACCATGGCATGACCCGAAGGACTGCCTGAGAGAGATGGCTGATGGATTAGCTTTTGACATCTGGAAATGGTTCAGGTAAAATGATCTATAATAAGGAAGATTATTGTTCTGCTTTACCTGGGCCAGTCTCACAGGTAGACAGGAACTGCTGGACTTTCGGTGGGTTTTTAGAAAACAATCCAGATTCTCCAATCCACCAATATGGCCTCTCGCCAAACAGGAACCTGAATGTCAAGTTAAATAAATTACAGTCAACATGAAATGCCATTCATAACCCAATAAAATTGAGTTTAATACTATAACTTTATAAAAACTAAAATCCATTCTCTAAAGTTTACTTTCTTGCACTTTAAATGCCCTCAGAATAATTTATAATCAAAAGAGTTTACTAATTTAATGAGTTTTTTTTTTTTTTTTTTCCTGAAACAATTCTAACATGCTAATTTAGTGATTAATTAGTATTGGTAACCAACTATTAATGATGTTTTTTGTCTAATAATCCCAAACTTGTGAATGGCAGTGTATCAAGGTTTCCACAAAACAATATTAAACAGCACTGACACTGAAGTGATAAGACATTATTTAAACTGTGAGTGTGAAATTATTTAAATGATTTCTGTGTGATTTTAGTAGGTCATGGATACTTGTAATATTTATATAAGAAATGCTGACAGTATTCTTCTGACTGTACAACAAGGGGAAAGTCGCAATCGCCTTATTTACTTATATATTTATAACATACAAACAAGGAACAAGCTTCCATAAATAATAATAAGCCATTTATATATAATATATATATATATATATATATATATATATATATATATATATATGTGTGTGTGTGTGTGTGTGTGTGTGTGTGATAAATGTTTGTGTGTATGTATATACAGTATGTATGTGTGTGTATATATATATATATATATATATATACTATACACACACACACATATATCAGTGATTCTTGGGAATTTGGATAAAACAGGTTTTAATTTTGAAAATAAAAAGTTAGTTAAATTACAAAATCTGAAGGTATATCATTATAAAGCAAGGTCTTGGCTGTTCAGCAATGCACCGGTGCAACCTCCTCATTTTGTATTTTTATCATAAAATAGGCGTTTCTCCAGTTATCACTTTGTTTTTGTCAACACCGTCAGACAAAATAAATAGAAAATTATTTTTTATTTGTTTGGTCTAATATGTATTTAGAGTTTTTAAATCATTATCTGGCATTCTTGGTACACATATATGCTGTTAAATGTTGAATATTCACTTTTGTTCATTTTTTATGCTGTTTTGCGTGTACTCCTTTAAAAGATATAACATCATACAACATTTACTTTAAGCCTAAATAGAAAAATTAATGTTGTTTTATTTAACAAACATATTTTTGTATTAAAAGAGACTATTACTTTAATAACTCAACAGCACTGAAGAATCATATTTTAAGTATATTCATTTAAAACAAATAAAACTCCCTCTGACGGTGGTGACTTTAGAACTGACGGTGGTGACATTAATCTGACGGTGGTGACTGTGGCCTCTTTACAACATACAATTCCACAATGTATACCACTCAAGTCAATCAATTCTTGCTTAACAACTTCATTTAACTCTTTGGTCCAAAAAATAACAATCTTGAGCACTGTGATAAACATTTTTTTCCTTTTATGAGGTATTCCTCATTTAACTCTGCCTCACTGTGTATTTTCTCTCTCAGCTTTTTTTGGTATTCCCTGTTTCTTCTCCTTCTCTCCTCTACAGATAGCTGCTGCCTAGCCATAACTTTCTAAAATACATAAAGTCAAAGTTGAGTGTAATGACTATGAAATTGGGGTTAATTACAGCGAATGTTAGATTTGTTTAAATGATGTCATGCCATTTTCATTTGGCTTTAGTCATTGGAGATGCATAGCCTGGAATGGATAGTGCATACTATGTGCTGTAGGTAGGCAGTAGCTGCACTATGTGCATCCCAAATGACATAAGCCAAATGAACATGGCATAATAGTGAATTGAGAGAGAGGGAAGGCACACCTTATCCCCTATTGGACGATAGGCTGATGGTATAATTCATAAATATGTACACTGAACAAAATTATAAATGCAACACTTGTTTTTGCCCCCATTTTTCATGAGTTGAACTCAAAGATCTAGGACTTTTTCCCATGTACACAAAAAGCCCATTTCTCTCAAAAATTGTTCAAAAAATCTGTCTAAATATCAAGCGTAGCGTTAGTTCTGGCAGGTCACGTTAGTCAAGCTCGCATCAGTCGACTATTAGCTGATTAACCTCCCCCTATAGGAATATGACGCCCATCACTTTACACATATATAAGCTCCTTCAGTATTATCAGCAGCTATCACGTTTCTCAGGAGCTCATTACCCTCCTCCCTCCCCAGCTCCACTCGTCAGTCAGGACTTGACATTCTGATTCCCCAAGAATCTGAATAAATTCTCGAATTATATTGTACTTTAAATTTTGAAATAATCTGCAAAACATTCATGTTGGTTCTGTTCTGTTTACCCCAAGGGGGTTATTGCTGCTCCTATCCATGCTAGGCTTTAACAAATTTTTAGTGTGGGCAAAAATCTAAATGAACGTCATGAAACACAATTTAATCGCATCAAACGTGTTCAGATTAGAACTGCTGTATTCCTGCAGCTGAACCACAGCCGTGAGGATATCAGGAAACATCCTCACTCTCACTCGCGCTAATAGTAGCATGCAGTGTAAGCCTGTATGGAAGAAATATAGGGGGAATTAAATAAATAAAAATATTAAAGAGGTGAATGGAACATTACAGATAATATATTGGTATTTATTGTGATCAACAATTATATTCTAGCCTCTGTTATAGACCATTTGGGGGGTTTTGTCACCACCGTCACACGGTATGTCACCACCGTCAGATAGAAAACCTGACGGTGGTGACGTCTGACGGTGGTGACAAAACCTACTCTTTCACATGATATGCATGAGTTGTTCACATTATAGCCATCTTGTTTCCCCTCCGTTGCTAGCTACTTCAGACCTCTTCTTAAAAAGTATACAATTATGTCATAATCTAATCTAATATTTTCTATACAAAAGAGACGGTGTTGACATGTTATGGTTGTGACAGTAGCAGTGCCCAAATATATGAACAAGTTTAAGAGAAAATAGCAAAATTACGGGAGATTGAGTGATCTTGAAGCATGGTGAAAAGCTGAAGGTTTGAAAATGGGGTATGGAGGAATGTAGTTGACCTTGTAGTTGCCTGATTTTATTGCTTTTTATAAATATCTGACGGTGGTGACGAATATGTGGGACACATTTTGAATGACCACAAAATAATAGTAAATATTGTTCAAAACTCACTGTTTGTAGTTTTTAATACATATTATAATGTACTCTTTTGTGTGGTAAATATATTATTCAATTCAATTATTCCTTTTTGTTTTTTTAATCAAGTTGAAATGATTATCTCCTATCCGAGGACAGCTGATTTTGTAGGCAATGGGCCAGCATATAATCATTAAAATAATAAAAATGAAAAATAAACCTATAAAAGAACCTTACATATGTGCAAAGGACCCCCTGATTATAAACTTGATTCTTTTCATTCATGAAAATGTTATTAATTTCCAACAGAATTAGCACTTTTTTTAGTGGGACATGTTTTTGCCAAAGTTTCAAGAATCAGTGATATATATATATATATATATATATATATATATATATACTGTATGTAGGGGTAATTACAGTATGAGAAGTAATTATAAAACTAGTTTGCGCTATAGAAGTTTATCTATCACTCAGAGACGTTTATCCATCATCTGACCTTCGGTTTCATTTTCACACATCCCAACATGCAAAGCATTTCATACCATTTGAGAACCAAATTAAGCCACTCTGATAAAGCTGCTACCCAGAGAACAGCGATGCCAGTCCGTCGATGAATGTAAAACACGACAGGAAAGACCAGGAGAACCGCAGCTTTCGGGTCTCCCATATGAGAAGCGACTAGCCAGAAATCCTCCAGGCTTCTCGTTCTCAGCTGAAGAGCCTCCGCCACCCAAACGCCTTGGCGGTGAATGTTCTCCATCACAGGACGATGAATAAACGTTCACAGATAACATTAAGGTCTCCTGTTCATCTTACAGGTAAAAGACTGAGTGAAACAGAGATAAACCAACTGTCAGAGAAGTCGCTAAAGCTGTCAGGAGGAGCGCTGCCGTTATCACGGGTCAGGGTGCCGCAGTGGGACAAAATGTATCTGCTAAAACGCATATTTTACAGTAATCAGCCCATTCGAACAGACTTTTTTACAGAATTTTTTTGAGTTTTTATCAGTTCACCTTAATCTAGGCCTACTTATTAAATACATATGCAAAGATTAGTATCTGAACCGAGAAACAGTCTTTTAAATGATCAATAATTTAATTATTTGAAGTCAAGAAAAACTAATCTATAATATTACATGTAATATTATAATATATTACCTTCTGTAACACTGATCTCAAACTGATCTGTACTATGAAACTCTTTTAAGCACAAGAATACAAAATAAGGAACTTGTGAAAACAATAAATAGCCCATTCTAAAACTTTTTTTAAAAAATCATCTTTTGTTGTTTGTTTTTATATGGTTATTCTTTTATATTGTTGTTTAATTTATCTCTCATTCTCTGAACTGTTCTCTATAATTTTGCTCTATATAATTTGACTGTTATTTCTTAGATAAATACATTAATATATGAAATGATAGATAGATAAAGATCCATCTTAAATCAAACGTCAGTCATACATCTAGTACATCAGTTATCTTTTTCAATGGCAAAGATGTCTTAACAACTTTACGATTGTTCTTTATTTAGATTAAAGACTCATGAAAGATCTGGAAAATAGTCTACCATTTGGTACCAGTCTATATATATAATATATATAATTACTAATTAACCAGTACTCTTGAATAAACAAGAGTGGTAAGTCTCTTTGTTTGTTTATTTATTTATTCTTTTTCTATTTTATTTTTTTAATTGGTAGAAGGATAATCGTGTGTTTCCACTCTTTCCTGTCACCTGACGTGCCGCTGCGTCGTAGCAGTCACGACCTCGCGTGCGTTTACGTAAAGCTCGCGCTCCGGTTTCCCTGGCGGAGAAGATGGCGGCTCCTGGACCGGGGGAGTATTTCAGTGTCGGGAGCCATGTCTCTTGCCTCACCTGTTTAGGCCAACGTTTGCAGGGAGAGGTGGTGGCTTTCGATTACCCGTCCAAGATGTTGACCCTGAGTATCCTTTATTCCTCGGATATGTGCGTTAAAGCGACTGGACTGTGTCAAACTGACGCTCCGCGCGAGCGTGTTTATGTGTGCGCTAGTGGCCTCATTCAACGCCTATTCTTGCTTCGTTTACCTTCTATGTTGTGTTTGGTCACGTTCAGCCGTGTTTGTCGCTTGGTGTTTTCTGTGCTTACTTGATTTGACGTGGCTTCACAGTTGAAAACGTGTTGGAAAAGTGTTGTTTGTGGTTAGCTTGCTGATTAGCATGTCCTCGCGACCGACAATATTAGCCTTGCGTGCTAAGCTAATGCCTTTCCAGTGTAATAATGGCAGCTCTCATAGGGTATATTATATTGTTTATACACTATTTTTTTTCTCAGTAAGAACTAATAATGCACAGGCTGCGTAGCATACATTAGTTTACCCTCTTACTACAAGCAGTCTGAAGTTGCTATACTGTTCTCAGATCAATAATATCATGCTGAATGGTCATTCATATTTTTGACCATCCTATAACTAAATAAGGGAGTTTGTGAATGCCGAGACTGGAAGGATGACACTTCAACCTATTCACTTGGCTATACGTTTTGTGTCCTAAAATATCACAAACCGGTTCCTTCCAAACGAGTGAAATTGCTGAAATCTAGCTTACATCTTTCGACTTGACATTTTAAAGGGTGAGCAGAAGTGTTGACACCCTTTGACCTGGCATGGTTTAATAAAAATCTTTGAAGATATCACATCACCACCACCTCAAGGTGGATGTTTTTACAATTATACTAAAATTAATTTTACGTGCCAAAAAAGTATAAATATAGCTCAGAAGGCATATAGTAGATTATACAACAGGTTGTTAAGCAAAGTTTTAGAGACTTTAGAAATGTGTATATGAAATATGATACAGTATGCTTCATGGGTTAAGGACAGATTAAATAGCTAATCAGTATCTATAGAATGGAAAAGTAAGTTTTTCAGGTATCTACAAAAGATGAAGATTATTCTTCTTAGTGTTGAATTAATGAATCTGCTTTGTCACACATAAGATTGACCTTCATGGGATTTCTGTAAATCCCTGTTGTCAGTGCTGACATTTGTTTAAATGTGGCCTTGATGGTTTGACGCTTGACATGTATGACATCACTTGTCACTTTTTTTCCCCCCGACTTATTTTTTTGTAGGCTTGCTCAAGCAATTACTCGTGTTGGTTTCATTTTCTGTATTACTCGGCTCGTATTTTACATCTAGGTCTTAGAATAATGGCCATCTAACCATGTGGCGGATGGAGGTAGTATTTGAACTGCTTAATGTCTTTGGGTGTGTTGTAAACCGGTGTGTCTGTAACTACTTTTAATGTTTAGTAAACCAAGTCATTTCCTAAACGGGAGGTTTCAACACCTACCTGTTTAGAGAACAACTGCATGAATGTCTTGATGTCCTTGTGTGATTTATCCTTAACCCTCCTGCCAGAATGTCCTTCCTCCAGCGGAAAGCCCAACCTCAGCGACGTCATCTTGATCAACTTAGCCTATGTTTCAGAGGTGGATATAATTAATGACCGCACTGAAACTCCTCCTCCTCTAGCATCCTTGAATGTTAGCAAGGTAAGATCACATATTGCGTTCAAAATGCATGCACCAGTGCACTACGACGAACACAATTTTATATACTGAAAGAGTCATTTTAATTTATGGTAACGCTTAAAGGGATGGTTTACTGCTTTTTTTTCTTTGCATGATTGTGTTTATGGGGTGCATTATAACATGTATTCGTGTTTTTTCTTTTTTTTAAGTCTTTTTTTTCATAAATTTCACCTTTATTGTAAGCCGCGCTCTCCTCTGTCGCTTGAACGACCGGTTGACTTCCTGATTCTATGAAACCACTCCCTCAGAAACAGGCAGTGGGCTCAGATTGGTTAGTTTGGGCGGATGTGTTGTGATTGGCTAAACTGTAGTGCGCGTTGTCCGGAAAATTCACACCCATTACCTTTACGGGCGAGAGTTTCATGTGTGTTCCTGTCAAATGTAAATAGTGGAGTCGGAACTACAGTGCAGTGAAGTCGATGAAGAGGGTCAAGCAGAACCTCACCACATACGGCTCTTACTAAACGTTTCTGAATGGTAATTTGCCTATATTTTTAACTTTATACACGTTTGTCTTACAAATAGCATTGAACTCACTGGTTACTATATACACAAACAGCGTTTGCATTGGTTTACTTTCTTGATCAAATCGAGAAATAACGTCATAAAGTACATGAAAAATACATTTACAAAATTAGTACATATACAAAATTCATGTCCAAAATATTTGTATGCGTTTGTCGTAGAAACAAAATAGCGTAACTAGTAGCCTAGTGGCTATAAAGCCAGCGCTGGCATTTTAAAAAACTAAAACATTACGTCTGAAATACATGCAAATACATTCAAAATGATGAAGTCTTAGCCTACTTACAGGTTGTGGCCCAACAACTGCTGCCTCTGCTTTTAAAGTTGGAACTGCTTCTTGTTTTAGTAACAGTTTCTTGTTGAATCCGGTGTTGAATTCGTGGAGATTCTGGAAGCTGTCTTCCGTAAATGCGCAGCTCAGAGAGGTAAAGTACGATTGTATTTTTCAGGAACATAATCAAAAATAAGTAGTATCCATTGTTGACGAAGTAGCGTCCGTGGGAAGCTCGAACACAGAAGACCTGACAGCTTGATGAACACAACTCACTCAACGAGCCGCAGAAATATGGCCATGCCCTTTTTTTGCATATTCCAGAGGGAGGGGTTGATGCAAATGTGTGGGTTAGTGACGTCTAAAACCCAGCTGTAGTCCCAATCGAGTCGTTTTTGTAGGCATTAAACTTCCTGATTTTTAAAAGACGATATCTCTGCTTACATTAAACTTTCAGCGCTGCAACTTTGCAGATACTTTTCATGCATCAATAGCAACATTACTCACTATTTAAAATGAAAAAAGTGAAATCGCAATCAACCACCCCTTTAAAGTTGCCATATGTACGTTTTTTACTCTACTGAAGCATAAAAAATACCATAATATGTTTGCAGATTTTTAGGAAACATACTAAATTCACACACTCGTTTCTCTGAAAAACACTTCTATTATTTTACATGTTCCTGTTGTCAGTCCGGTTTTGTTTTGGTCTATGTGATCTCGCCCACTGCCAGTTCACCCAATAGTATTTCGACACCACAGGATGCCAGTTGGCAGGAGAAACGGCGTATTGCAGCCTTGGAAACGGGCAAACAAACTTGGTCAGAGCTTGCAGTTTTCACACAACCTAAAAAGCCTCGTTATCCATCTATATGTACATTTATTCATTTATTCGTTTTTTGTCCAAAGCGACTTACAATTGCTATATATGTCAGAGGTCGCACGCCTCTGGAGCAACTAGGGGTTAAGTGTCTTGCTCAGGGACACATTGGTGTCTCTCAGTGGATTCGAACCCGCATATCTCACACCAAAGGCATGTGTCTTATCCAGTGTGCCATCACCACCACACTATCTAAATATCTTTATGAACAAGAGCATATTAAAACGCGGATAAATCAACTCCTCGGTTTTCGTTGTCAATTGCGCTCACTCCTGTTGCGTGTCCTCAAACTGGCAACCTGCTTGAGCGTCGAGTCTGAGGAGCAGTAGAAACAACGGTCTCTGATATTTTGAATTAGGACTGCAGTCATTTTTACATTCAGTACCTTTAAAATTACATTATAGGTGGTATGACCTTTTGGTAATATCTTTTAATAACGTCTATTGTACATTTTCTGAAGAAAAACACTCATATTTAGACTAGTTTTAGGAAATGGATAGTACTGACTAGGAATGGGAATTTTCAGGAATTAATAAATTTTCATTAAAATGAATAGTCAATTAATTGTTCATGTCAAATGCATGTGAAACTCCAAATATTATATCCACTTATAGCAACTGTTGCAATGGCAGCCTACATGTATCCATATGAAACCGCACATACAGGGCTTTTGTTATGGGACACACAATGATGACATATCGTGCCTCCGCAGAACCAAAAAGAAAGCATTTTGGAGCAGCTTGAAAATCGTTTGCACCAGAGATGTTGCACAATAACTATAAATTCTGGTTAGATGAGCTACATTCAATGGTTCTTTAAAATAGACAAAATGTGACTGCATATTAATTTAATTTATGCCAGACAAGAACGTTTATTTGCAGTTGCTTCAATGTTTTTCATGTTCATTCAGCACTCTGTTGTGTCAAAGTAAAGCAGTCCCTCTCACTGATGGCCAGGCACTACCACCATCAGCACTGCTATACACTTAATTCATTGGTAGAAAGCTAATACTCTGATTTCTGATGTTATTTATCTTATATTTACATATTTGTTTTTCATGTTAAAGGAGTAGTTCACTTTTAAAAAATCTTTTGCTGATAATTTACTCACCCCCATCCCATGTCATCCAAGATGTCCATGTCTTTTTTTCTTCAGTCGAAAATATATATATTTTTTTTTTGATGAAAACATTCCAGGATTTTTCTCCATGTAATGGACTTCAATGGGAACCAAACGGTTCAAATTTCAAAAAACAGTTTCAGTGCAAACTGTTCAAAGGGCTTTAAACGACACCAGACAATGAATAAGGGTCTTATCAAGTGAAACGATCACTCATTCAAAAAAAAAAAAGTTTAAGTTTTATAAGCTCAAATGCTCGCCTTACTCTGTTCTGTCTGACTCTCCTGTTCGAACTCATTGATGAACGAATCTTTTCCCGAGTCAAGTTGTTCATTTCGTTCATTGAATGAACCAAATGACACGAAAAAAGATTTGTTCATTTTGATGTGTCATTTGGTTCATTCAATGAATGAAATGAACGAGTTGACTCTGGAAAAGATTCGTTCATTTTGATGAACGAGTTCGAACAGGAGAGTCACACAGAACGGAGTAAGGCGAGCATTTGAGCTTATAAAACTTAAACTTTATTTATTTTTGAAATGACTGATCGTTTCGTTTGATAAGACCCTTATTCATCGTCTGGTGTCATTTAAAGCCCTTTGAACAGTTTGCAGTTTGAAAATGAAACTGTCTTTTGGACCTTGAACCGTTTGGTTCCCATTGAATCCATTATATGGAGAAAAATGCTGGAATGTTTTCATCAAAAACCTTAATTTCTTTTCGACTGAAGAAAGAAAGACATGGACATCTTGGATGACATGGGGGTGAGTAAATTATCAGCAAAAGTTTTTTTTTTTTTAAAGTGAACTAAAGAGTCCTTGGTTATGTATAGACTGCAGGCAAATTGGATTTTTTCTCAAATCAGATCTTTTCAGGCAATACCAGCACTACTAATCGCAATTGATCAAATCAAGACATAACCAGCCTATCTGCATGGCTTCCTTTGGTAACAACGGAGGCATACCCACGTATGAGACGAGGCTTTTAGGAGAAATGAGGTGCATCATCTCACTCTCCAAATAAGCGCCCTGTCGAGTCGTGGTGGAGACTGGTATATATTGAGACTCCGTGCTGTGGTCACGCCCAAAGTCATATTAATACTCGGTATTTCCATTGCCCATTTTGATGACTATTTGTGATGCATCTGTAAAATCTGATTGGATTCACGTTTTAAAACCCCTCCAAATGTGGTTTGAATCAGATTAGAAAAAATCTGATTTTGTGTGTTTTTTTCTTTTATAAACCTGTCCAGACTTTCACAAAATCCTTCTGGATAAAATCTGTATATTCCAAAAGTCTGATTTTCGCTGGCAGTCTGAACATAGCCATGGTGCAAAAACGTTTCTCATATGTTGTGCTAGATCAGGGGTGTCAAACTCCTAAACTTCAAACACAACCAGCTAATCAAGTGCTGTCAAATTTTCCCATACCCACAAATAGGGCACTATATGAGGAAACAGACATTTGTAGTGGTGTCAGAAACCATAATGGACCTTATCAAGTGCACTCATTAAATCCCATAATGCACCGCAATAACAATTGTACAACTTATGTACGCTCAATGCCTAGAGAATACCCATAATGCACTATAAGTGCTGAATAAATTCCCACATATTACCAGAAGTTGGCGCCCGCAGCTGAATCAATCCATCAATGCGGCTACAGCATAAAATCTCACAGTTATAAATTCATTTAAATTATTAAATGGTTTAATTAAAGTTTATACATAGTTTTCATGAGTTCAGGATAAATATTTCCATTAATATTTGAGCTGACAGCTGAAAGTTTCAGTTAATTATTAAACGACAAGCACAGGCAAAAGCGTTTCGGGCAATGGTCTTCAGGATTACTAAACTTCCAGGCAGTTGTTTTGGGGCAGGAGCGAAGTTTGACACATCGACTAGATAGTAAATAATACATGATTGACATGATACCTGTCTGACAATATCTTACTTTGACATCTTTTGTTTTACAGCTCGCCAGTCGGGCAAGGTCGGAAAAGGAAGACAAGTTGTCCCAAGCCTATGCAATCAGTGCTGGGGTGTCAGTTGAGGGCCAGCAATTATTCCAGACTATACACAAAACGTAAGACTTGCAAACTTTACTTCCACTGTGAAACCAAATGTGAGACTGAAGTCTTCATTTATCTATAACCAAAGTGATGTTAAACTGAGGTAATTGGATGATTGTATTGTAAAAGTATTTTTTACTCTTAAATGATTTATTAAAGGAATAGTTCACTTTAAAAAAACTTTTGCTGATAATTTACTCACCCCCATGTCATCCCAGATGTCCATGTCTTCCTCTCTTCAGTCGAAAACAAATTAAGGTTTTTGATGAAAACATTCCAGGATTTTTCTCCATATAATGGACTTCAATGGGAACCAAACGGTTCAAGGTCCAAAAAACAGTTTCAGTGCAAAAATCTGAACTGTTCAAAGGGCTTTAAACGATTCCAGACGATGAATAAGGGTCTTATCTAGCGAAACGATCACTCATTAAAAAAAATAATAACAAAGTTTAAGTTTTATAAGCTCACATGGTCGTCTTGCTCTGTTCTGTGATGCGCATACGTGACTCTCCTGTTCGAACTCGTTCATCAAAATGAAAGAATCTTTTTCTGAGTCAATTCATTCATTTTGTTTGTTAAATGAACCAAATGACATGAAAAAAGATTTGTTCATTTTGATGAATGAGTTCTAAAGGAGAGTCACGAACGTGAATCACAGAACAGCGCAAGACGAGCATTTGAGCTTATAAAACTTAAACTTTGTTATTTATTTTTTTAAAATGACCGATCGTTTCGCTAGATAAGACCCTTATTCATCGTCTGGAATCGTTTAAAGCCCTTTGAACATTTTGCACTGAAACTCTCTTTTGCACCTTGAACCGTTTGGTTACCAGTAAAGTCCATTATATGGAGAAAAATCCTGGAATTTCTTTTCGACTGAAGAAAGAAAGACATGGACATCTTGGATGACATGGGGGTGAGTAAATTATCAGCAAAAGTTTCTGTTTTTTAAAAACAAAAAACGAAAGTTAAAAGTTGTGTTTTGCTTTTGACAAGGTGGTCCCCCCTCATGCGGTCTGCCATGAGGATTGAATTAAAGTCCAAGGTCTAAATATGATTTCAATAAACACAATCATCGACTGAGATCTTGAGCTTAAACATTTCAGCATGAACATGTTTCTATATTAAGGCCCCGGTATACTTTAAGCAAAAAGTATGTCAAACTGGTGTCATACAGTCCAAAATGAAGTTTGAAACTCCGGAAAAGATCACTCTGGGGTGTGTTTCCCCAAAAAGCATCGCCAACTCTGGTCCCAAATTCCATTGATTTCTGTTAGTAACGAGATGAAGGAACTTGCAACCATAGTGGCTTTTGGGAAACGCACCCCTGTCTGGTAAACGCCTTTAAACTACCATTGGTCTGTGATGATTACGTAATTGGTGTGTGTGCCTCTGAGGCTCCGCCTTCTTTGTTGTGGAAATCTTTTCTGGTTCATAGACATCTGTGAGTAAAAACATAAACACACTGACTGGAGAGCCGCATTATAGGAGAAAATTAATTTGTATTTCTAATTGCAAGAGACTGACACTTTTTTTGTTTAATACTGTGAAGCTGCTTGCTTTAACACAATCTCTTGCATAAAGTGGTATATAAGTAAACATGACTGGAGTGCCGAATTGCAGAGCTTGTGCACACATCCACATCGCTTTCTTCACTGTTTTATCATCGCTGTCATTTTTGTTGTATGTATATTTAAATAAAAGGAAAGCACGCATGCAGCACATTTATCTAAACGCCGCTTTCAGTAGCATGGGCAGCGTCAGGATGTTTGCTAACACTTTTCCGCTGCTCACGTATTTCAAACTTCTTTTTACCCCAAAGCAAAGAACAAAACAGAGCTTCGCCGTGAGTATATCGGGGCCTTGACTATTTGATCATTTTAAGCGTTATCGCTCTTCTTGAGTTTAATGTTTGATCTCTTTGTTTTCCAGCATCAAAGACTGTAAATGGCAGGAGAAGAACATCATTGTGATGGATGACGTCGTAATCTCACCACCTTACCAGGTGGAGAACTGCAAAGGCAAAGAGGGAAGTGCTCTAAGTCATATACGCAAAATTGTGAGTATCACAGAATATCTTTCAATTCAGTAATATAGCTTACATTCCAGTAATGCATTAAGAGCTCTCTTAGCCAAATTGTATACGAGAAATCTACAAGTGTTTTATTGTGACCTCATTCACTCTCCTCTGTCAAAATTGGCAATTACATTGCAAATGTTTCCCTGCAACTAAGTACTTTAAGTTCGAAATGTGTAATAAAAGGCTATTTTGTATGGTAAATTGTGACTCTACAAGAACGCAACCGTAGGGATGGGTTGGGTAAGGGCCGACAATATTCATTTTAAAATCAAAAAATTCATTTTGATGAACCGATGTTAATTCTTAAATCTTTTAAGTCCATGCTGTTTTCAGTCACTTCACTAAACATCTGTTGCGTACCGTCCATTCAATAATCGCAATAAGCTTTGTGCTTTAAAGTTCTGCAGAAAGATGCCAACCACAAGAAATTATATTTACCTCAGGAAAGCGATTCACTGTCTATAGCTCGTTAGTTAGCTGAAGTTTTGTCTTGTTTAAAGGGCACCTTTTTTACAAGATGTAATATTGGTCTTGGGTGCCCCCAGAATGTATTTGTGAAGTTTCAGCACAAAATACCCCATAGTTAATTTATTATAATATAACCATTTTAAAATGTCATTTTTGGGCCCTGTTTTAAAAAGAGCTGTTTTGGTGTATATGACCTTAAATGCAAATGAGCTGCATATTCCAGCCCTGCCTTTGGATGAGGGCGTCACTTGATACCTATGGCAGTCAGTCTAAGCAGAAGGGCTGAGAGAG
The DNA here is from genome assembly GCF_016745375.1 of Pimephales promelas. The sequence continues at coordinate 705,125 of NW_024121854.1, read as the reverse complement.
TGAGAGAGACCCGCTGTTTTGGATGTCATTTAGACGTACATGCTTGAATCGGAATATATAAATAGTCTCTGATCAGACCCAGATGACGAAGAGACTCCGGCAGAATACACACAAATGAAAATGGACCAGTACGTCTCTGTATGGTTATTTGATACATTTATGTACTTGTAGAGTTGTAATCGCGTCCCCTATGCAATTATGGATGTGTAACACACACACACAAACACTAACATTGGCGCAATTTTTTTTTAAACTACATACACATACTGTGATAAAGTTTGGTACATACAAGCGAAATTACATTTATGCGAGAGCGAGAGACCTGATGCGTCATGTTTAGCTTGTCATACGGGTGCTTCTGTGGCAAATGTGAGAAGATGGCTAACTTACTGAACAAGAACATATATGCAGTTTTTAATATAATATCTTTAAAGTATATATATTTATAAACGTGTGGTTACACACTATACAATGTTTAAATTATATACACAGACATCCTACGACGACGACAACTTTAGACGCATTTGTTGTTGAATTGGCTGACATCGACGGAAATGACTATTTGCACAAAAATCATAAAATACACTTACTGTTACTGGAGGTGCCATTGGATCGCAAACAGTAGACCACGATCCACACTTGAGGATTAACTTTGACGCAAGACCTACTTTGAATTGACCCTCGTTCACAAAACAGTCAGTCAAAAAAATGATTCGCTCAAAGATAAACTTATTTACGAGGAAAGGCGTAACTAAAACTTCCAAAATACAATACATCCACTGTGTTTTCAGTGGCTCTGATGATGAAATAAGTGAAAACTACTTTTGTTTGTCATTATTACATCCCATCCCACAACAGAACAAGAGACATTTCCAAGAGACATATACAAAGCTCTTTCCCACTTTATATGTGTTGTTTGTTTTTCACGGCATTCACGCTGAACTAATACAGCCGCTCAGTCTTTTTGCCACTCACTGTGCCAAACCTGATCGGGACATCCCTGTGATGTTGTGTTTCTTAGTTACAAACCTAAAGATATTCATGAAACTAACCCGAAAAAACCCACAAATTGTTCGGGACCCGTCAGGCTTGCGTCAGATGGATTGCTTGTCATGACTTGCGTGTCTTTCTTTTCAGGTTGAGAAACATTTTAGAGATGTGGAAAGCCAGAAGTCGATGCAGCGTACACAAGCACAGCAAACACAGAAGGACTCGTCTTTATCCTCCTGAGTGGGGGGTATGGCTCATCTGGGGAGGGCACCACGGGCATCAAGGGCCTAACAGCTGGTCCAAACCAGCGCTCATCTCCCCCTCTGCGTCGTAGTCCGAGGGTGGATGCACCAAGGGCCTAGGGTCTGGAAGATCAACAAAAGAAACAAAAAACACAAAAAAAAACGCAAAAATGTTTTAAGAAACATGAGAGTGAAAAGAGTTCATTCTAAATTAGACTTTATAAAGATAATTTAAAACACCAACCATCAAACAAACCATAGTTTCTTTGACTAACAGTGTCTTATCCCCCCTCTGCCCCTTCTTCTTCCTCCTCCTCCTGTGTTTCATCTAAAAATAGCTTTTCATATTTTCTTCTCTCTTACATCCCTCCTTCGCCTTCTATTCCATTTTGTCAAAAAAAAAGAAAAAACAAACCAGTCAGAAAAGCTTGTTAGCTTTATTTACTTTGATGCATTTTTTTTTCTTTCTTTCTTTGGCTGTTTGTTCTACAAGTGTCTGTCTGTTCTGTATTTTAAACAAAATGTGACTTCAGATGCCACATGTTACAAAGGACATTTTCTAAAATAAAAATAACAAAAATTCTGACTGTAATATTGTACTTTCAGTTGCTTTTTCAGAAATGTTTGAAAACAGTATGCTTGCAAAAGGAGTTAGAAAAATTTGCCCTTTCAATCATAGGGTTAAATAATTGAAACACTTTAGTTATGTGGCTTTTTCCACCTGTTCTAATCAAATGGCATTTTAATCGTTTTGCAAAACCACAGAAGTTAAACTGATACACATTAACACAACAGTGGCTCAGTATAGCTAGCTACCAAACTAGTATTTATACCGTATTTTGCATTATATTCTGTGCATGGCATGCGTCTGTTTTGTATGGAAGCTTGTTTCCACCACTGAATAAAAAAGAAAAAAATAATTGCCACTTTTTATCTCACAATTGCGAGATATGAAGTGAGAATTGCGAGATAAAAAATGACCGAAGTGCAACTTTTTATCTCACAATTCTGACTTTTTTTCTCTCACAATTGCGAGTTTATATGTCGAAATTCTGACATCTTTTCTCAGAATTGCGAGATATAAACTTGCAATTACGAGTTATCAGGCCAATTCTAAGGGGAAAAAAGACTTAACTTTGTTCCCCTCAGAATAGTTTATATCTCAATTCTGACTTTATATCTCACAATTCTGACTATATCTCACAATTGCATACTTTATATCTCGCAATTGCAACTTTATATCCCGCAATTGCAACTTTATATCTCACAATTCTGACTATTTTGCAATTGCAACTTTATATCTCACAATTTCGACTATCTCACAATTCTGACTTTACAACATGCAATTTCGACTTTATATCTCACAATTCTGACTATATCTCACAATTGCAACTTTATATCTCGCAATTGCAACTTTATATCTCACAATTTCGACTTTATATCCCGCAATTGCAATTTTATATCTCGCAATTGCGACTTTATATCTCGCAATTCTGAATTTATATCTCGCAATTCTGACTTTATATCTCGCAATTATATCTTGCAATTCTGACTTTATATCTCGCAATTCTGACTTTATATCTCGTTATTCTGACTTTATATCTCGCAATTCTGACTTTATATCTCGTAATTCTGACTTTATATCTCGCAATTGTGACTATATCTCGCAATTCTGACTATTTTGCAATTGCAACTTTATATCTCACAATTTCGACTATCTCACAATTCTGACTTTACAACATGCAATTTCGACTTTATATCTCACAATTCTGACTATATCTCACAATTGCAACTTTATATCTCGCAATTGCAACTTTATATCTCACAATTTCGACTTTATATCCCGCAATTGCAATTTTATATCTCGCAATTGCGACTTTATATCTCGCAATTCTGAATTTATATCTCGCAATTCTGACTTTATATCTCGCAATTATATCTTGCAATTCTGACTTTATATCTCGCAATTCTGACTTTATATCTCGTAATTCTGACTTTATATCTCGCAATTCTGACTATATCTCGCAATTCTGACTATATCTCGCAATTCTGACTTTATATCTCGTAATTTTGACTATCTCGCAATTCTGACTTTATATCTCGCAATTCTGACTATATCTCGCAATTCTGACTATATCTCGCAATTCTGACTTTATATCTCGTAATTTTGACTATCTCGCAATTCTGACTTTATATCTCGCAATTCTGACTTTATATCTCGCAATTCTGACTTTATATCTCGCAATTCTGACTATATATCTCGCAATTCTGACTATATATCTCGCAATTCTGACTTTATATCTCGCAATTCTGACTTTATATCTCGCAATTTTGACTATCTCGCAATTCTGACTTTATATCTCGCAATTCTGACTTTATATCTCGCAATTTTGACTATCTCGCAATTCTGACTTTATATCTCGCAAATCTGACTTTATATCTCGCAATTCTGACTTTATATCTCACAATTCTGACTTTATATCTCGCAATTTTGACTATCTCGCAATTCTGACTTTATATCTCGCAATTCTGACTTTATATCTCGCAATTTTGACTATCTCGCAATTCTGACTTTATATCTCGCAAATCTGACTTTATATCTCGCAATTCTGACTTTATATCTCACAATTCTGACTTTATATCTCGCAATTTTGACTATCTCGCAATTCTGACTTTATATCTCGCAATTCTGACTTTATATCTCGTAATTTTGACTTTATATCTCGCAATTCTGACTATATCTTGCAATTCTAACTTTATATCTCGCAATTCTGACTTTATATCTCGCAAATCTGACTTTATATCTCGCAATTCTGACTTTATATCTCGTAATTTTGACTTCATATCTCGCAATTCTGACTTTATATCTCGCAATTCTGACTTTATATCTCGCAATTCTGACTATCACACGCAATTCTGACTTTATATCTTGCAATTCTAACTTTCTCACAATTTTGACTTTATAACATGCAATTGTGAGGGAAAAAAAAGTCAGAATTGTGAGATGAAAAGTCGCAATTACCTTTTTTTATTTTTCGTTCTGTGGTGGAAACAAGCTTCCATAGTTTTGTACACATGGAATAGCTAAATGACTTTCTACATTTGCCAAACCAGTATACCATGTTGTAATATGCTTGATGTTGCAGTTCCAAGATGGTAAAATCATCAATCAACTGGTTTTATTTTCGATATAACTGGGCTCTATTTGAATTAAACATGCCGTGTGATGACTGTAACAGTTATTTGAAACAAATAGCAATTTCTATTGTGTAGATTTCAGAGTATTTTCTGAGCTAGTACTTCTTTCCAAAATTATTTAACCAGATGAGTCATGCTGCATGGGTTTCTGTCCAGTACAACAGAACGCTTTTTTCTTGTCACATGTTGAATCTTTCATTTTTGGAGTAATTTTAGAAATCGTAAAAAGTAGTTCCAGATGCACATGTAATTTAAGCAAGGTTTACTCCTCAAATATCTTAAACATCATTAGCTACCAACAGCCTTTGGGTTAATTACACGAATAGAGTTTCAATGGTTTATTTATCAATGCTATGAACTATAAAAAAAAGTTTCGACTTTCCTCGTCACTACTATGGTAGTGTCAAAAGCTCTTGACTGTTCTTGAATAAGGTTAGATTATTTCTGTTACTAAAACACGTTTCATTCACACCCGTTTCCATCTGTAAACACCTCACCGACGTGTGCACGTCAAAGATTTAACATGGTGTAAGATGCTCTGTTGGGGTTTCTGTTGATCTTAACTGTAAGACTACACTTCCTGCTTAGACATTGATGGACAGTTCAATGAAATATTCAGTGTGTAGCAAGTACTCTTGTTTCTTGAGTGATGCAATGTGCTTTGAGGGTAAATTAAGTCACAGAGACTCAAAAGCAGGACGCTCTGCATCCAGGTGCAGAAATCTGAACGATGTTTTTGAGGCTTTGAATTTCTTTATTAGTAGTGGAACAAGACCCAAGACTGCAGATGTCAGGCTTTGGATTAAAGCATCTAAATGTAGTATTGTTCAGATTTCGAGTGAAGGTTTAAAGTAGGAATCTAGTTGAATTTGAATGGAAATCGATATGAGTGTGGCATGATTCGACTCAACCAGTCGCTCCGTATTCTCAAAGACCGACTTGTGCAGTTTTTGGTAAGTACAATTAGATCTGTAATTCTTTAAGCATGAATGAATGTCTTGGAAATTTGATCCACATATACAACATGATGTATTCTGATGCTGATAATTTGAGGACTTATGCCAAGCCACGAATTCTTGTAGATCTCAGAATGCAAACCGTTTGAAGATTAATGATAGATACAGTTGATGTAATGTCTTTTCAGCTCAACCAGACGGTTCTGCACTGAGAACGAGCGAGACGAGCGCGCTTGTTGATGTGGATCTTTTGTGAATGAGCTCAAGTTGAAGATGCTTTGCGTCGTATTTTTACCCATCACCTTCCTAGTGGCTGGAGGCTCGAAGCTCTGCCCTCATCAGTGTTCATGTGACAGAGCATCTGAACTGGTGGACTGTCGATCCCGAGGGTTCACTCACGTTCCCCACAGTATTCCACATGGCACGTGGCTCCTGGACCTCAGCGGGAATGAGCTGTCGGAGTTGAGGAGTACCTCTTTCACTGGGGTATGGGTCCTCCGGGTCCTTCTGCTTTCACAAAGCAACGTGCAGGTGGTTCATTCTCAGGTGCGCTTAATTTAGGTTGTCTCTACTTATGTGCTATTGGTATCGATAATCCGATGAAGAACCTTTTAAAGTTTATGAAATCTTTCCATTTGCACAGAAGGTTTTTATGTGGGAAAGGGGTTTGTCAGATTATAAAAATGTTCTTCACACTCGGAAAAATTATTATTCTTAAAAATTAAGCTGCTTTATTTGCATATACATGCATGAACTTAATGGAGTAGTTCACTTTAAAAAAAAAAAAAACTTGTTGATAATTTACTCACCCCCATGTCATCCAAGATATCCACGTCTTTCTTTCTTCAGTCGAAAAGAAATTAAGGTTTTTGATGAAAACATTCCAGGATTTTTCTCCATATAATGGACTTCAATGGGAACCAAACGGTTCAAGGTCCAAAAGACACTTTCAGTACAGAACAGAGCAAGGCGAGCATTTGTGCTTATAAAAAGTAATCTTTGTTAATTTGTATTTATTAAATGAGTGATCGTTTTGCTAGATAAGACCCTTATTCATCGTCTGGAATCGTTTAAAGCCCTTTGAAGCTGCACTGAAACCCTCATTTGGACCTTGAACCGTTTGGTTCCCAATTAAGTCCATTATATGGAGAAAAATCCTGGAATGTTTTCATCAAAAACAAAAAACCTTAACTTATTTTCGACTGAAGAAAGAAAGACATGGACATATTGGATGACATGGGGGTGAGTAAATTATCAGCAAAAGTGAACTACTTGAAGTATCCCTGGGAAATTTCCATTGCACATGTGGTTCTTTATAGAGGAAAAAGGTTCTTTGCATGAAAATGGATAAAAATGGTTCAGGAACTTTTCACTGAAAAGTTCTTTGGGGAAACCAAAATGGTTCCTCTATGGCATTTCTATGAAAACCTTTTGGAAGATCTACACTCTTAGAAGAAAAAGTTATAGAACCTTAAAAGGTTCTATCAGCGCTACGTATTTGGAACCCCTAAAAGGTTCTATACACTCTTAAAAAATTATATAGATAGAACCCTGGGGTTCCATACATGGCCAATAGAACCTTTTACCAAAAAAATGGTTCTATATAGAACCATTTTGGAGTTCCATATATGAAGCAGGGGATGGAACCATTTCTGGTTCTAAATAGAACCATTTCTTCTAAGAGTGCATTTTACAGTTTAGAACAACTGTTTTGGGTTCCTCAGAAGAACCTTTCAGTGAACAGTTCTTAAAAGAACCATTTTTTTTCTCATGTGAAGAAAATCATAAAAACCTTTTTTTAAGGTATAAATATACTATAAGCAACCTTTTGTCCAATGGAAAACGTTCCAGTGATGTTCTTGAAACCATAGATAGATGCCAATAAAGAATCTTTATTATATATTTTAAAACCTTTATTTTTAAGTGTATTTAAAGGGATAGTCCGCTCCAAAATGAAAATTCTGTCGTTATATAGTCTCCTTCCTGATGTTTCCAAACACAGCTTTCCTCTGTGGACCACAAAATTAGTTTTTTGTGTGTTTTGTCCATTCAATGAAAGTGTATAATGATGTTTTACACCCCGATGACTACAGAATTGAGTCAAATGTGATTCAAAAATGTATTCTTCTGCCTCTCTCTTTGGTCTTTAAATTTCCCTTTAAAAGGATTGTTAGCTGATTGTGCTTTCTGTTCCAGGCTCTTTCCTCTCTGACCTTCCTGGAAAAGCTGGACCTGGCTTACAATGAGCTCCGTGTCCTTCCTTCAGATTTCTCTCAAGGATTGACCTCACTAAAAAATCTGAAGCTGTGCCACAACGCTCTGGAGCGTCTTGAGACGCGCTCCTTGGAGGATCTAGAAAGCCTGGAGAGGTTAGATCTCAGTCACAACCTCATTCAGGTCATTGAAGTCGGGTTATTTCGTGGACTCACCATGCTAAGGCACCTTAACCTGGCATGGAATCAACTGACGGTTCTCCAAGGAGGACTGCTGACCATGCAACAAGATCTCGGGGTTCTTCTTTTGGGCCACAATAATATCTCCAAGATCGAAGTGGAAGCTCTGGCTCCCCTACGAACCCTCACCGTACTGAACTTAGAAGCCAACCAGTTGAGAAGCCTGAAGTTCAGGACGATCTTAAACCTTAAGACGCGCAGCACGCATCTGCAGATGTCGGAGAACCCTTGGACGTGTGACTGCGATCTGCATCGTGTTTTCAGTAAGATACTCCGCGTCAGGCGTCTCCACGTGGATGATTACGGGAATATCACATGCCACTCTCCGCTCTTACTGGCTGGAGCTTCTCTGGGTTTGATCCACAGTCGGCTGTGTGTCGCAGAAACGGCCACCGTCCTGGTCATTACTGGGACTCTGATGGTCACTGTCGTGGCGGCCATGGTTATGGCAGAACGGAAGAGAAAGAAGCAAAAGATGAACCTGGAAAGGCAAGGAAACGAACCAATGCCTTGGGTGTCTTACAAATGAAGAAGGGATGAAAAGCTTCTTGTGTATTTTACAATATCGGACCAGGTCTTTGTTTTTGTGCACGTTGCACATATCCATACTCGCTTCAACGTGAAATCATAATTGACTCTTAGACACTCTTAGAAGGAAAGGTTCTATATAGAACCTGAAAAGGTTCTATCAGTGCTACGTATTTGGAACCCCTAAAAGGTTCTATGCAGAACCCTTAATAAGAACCAGGAAAATTGTGTACAAATATATATTTATAATATATTGGAAAATATATATACACACACTCTAATTTCTGGGTTGTTTTAACCCAACTTTGGGTCAAATATGGACAAACCCAGTAATTACATTTTTAACCCAACATTTGGGTTTTTAACCCAACGTTTGGGTTTGATCATATTTAATATATATATTGTATATATACTGTATACTGTGTATATATATATATATACACAGTAATATATATATATATATATATATATAAGTAATATATATATTACTTATGGTTATATAAGTAATGTAATATATATATATATATATATATATATATATATATTACTTATATAACATAATAAAAACCTAAACCCAAAAATAAAAGTTTGTGTTTACATAATGTATGTGGGTACACTGTGTATAATTATTATATATATATATATATATATATATATATATATATATAATATATATATATATAATATATATATATACATATACACACACACACACATGCTTGTATATATTTAAGAAATATTTTCATGTATGTAGATTTATATAAAAAAAATTTAATATATATATATATTTTTTTCTTAAATATATAATGTAAACACAAACTTTTATTTTGATGCGATTAATCGTTTGACAGCCCTAATATATATATATATATATAAAATTTTGTGGTGCGTAACACCATCCAATAATCAAACGATTTTGTATGTTCCATACAAAACAATGATTTTTTTTTTATTGACATTGTGATCTTATAGAAGTTGTACAAGAAATGCAAACTAAATACAAGCAGCAAAAAAAAATTAGTGGCATTTAAATGTCTGTAACATGGAAAGAATCCCACATTACTATACCGCTTAAGAACACCAAAACTGACAATTCATCCTTCAACTTTAATTGCATTTTTTTAAGACTTCTAGTCGTTCTTAAACTTTAAATAAAGCATTAAAAAGGAAACAAATGCATTGTAAACCGTCTTTTGAAGACTTTGTGCTTGCGATCGGAGACTCCAGAGCAAGCTGCACCTTTGAGCGTACACACAGTTTCTGAGCGTTCTTTGCTCGATCCCTTCTGTTTGTCCTAAGCACTGCCTGTACAGAGACGTTGTCCTATATCCCTGTATCTTTAGTTGTCTGTGGCCAGGATAAGCACCGCTCCGAAGATGCCGATGTTCTGCCCGATGAGCTTCATCTGGTTCCAGAACTCCACGTGACAGGTACGGTGCCAATAACCGATGTTGCCATCGATGAAAAGCACAACCAAGGGTAACAGAACTGCCAAGATCTGGGAGGCTTCTCGCACGTAGCAGCCCGAGAGGTAGGCGAGCGCAAGCACACCGAACACAACCACCAGCAGCTGGACCGTGATCTCTCCACCAGGGATGTGGTCCAGATAGGCCAGTCGATCTTCCTTACTGTGCTGTAGAGAGTAGACCTGGAGGAGAGATGAGAATATCAGGAATATTAACAGCGATACAGCAATTTAAAAGGCCTTATGTAAGAATAACTTATATTGTTAGTAATATTTCAAGATGAACATTTATGGGCTGATACGAGTCGACATCATCTAACTAAGACGTTATTGGCAGATTTAGAGTGACGACTGATATTTTTATGCATTTTAGTCTGTTGTACAGTTATAAAGATCTCATTGATTTACATTACAAACTGTCAGAATTTCATCTTACATTTTAGCCATATAAATAATATCTGCACCAAAATGCGTATTTATTCTCCGTTTGAACTACTGAATGAAGTTAGTTTGAGCTTCACATTCTCATCATACTATATGAGCCATAAAATCCTGATGTGAAACAAAACATTTGTAAAATATATTTTGTTCCATTTAGAAAAATATATACAACATTTGCATATAGGCAAGCATACAAAGTATGACGCAGTCTGATCTGTTTCTGAGGCCAGTACAGTGATCAAGTGGACAAACTCACCATGCAGATCAAGTAAATCCCCAGGAAGACCTGTCCAGTGGACTGAAGCGAGCGTGTGCGAGGTTTCTGTCTGTAAACCTCTCCTGCTCCGCTGGCCAGCACCAGAAACCCTCCGATGATGGCCATCGCTCTGGAGTACATCCTCACCTGTGGAGGTCAGGAGTGAAACTAATTCATCTCTATTGTCCATATATGCTCCAAACAGAATGGATAGATGATTGACATTCCAACAAACCTTCCTTTGACTGCTGTGTTATGTTCACACAGAGATATTACTGCTGTTATATAGCACTATATTGCAAATGGTTAATGATATGATGGATTTGCATGAGCAGTCAGAGACGAAGTAAATGGCAAGATCCACAAAAATGTATTTGTAAAAATTCATAGGTTCGTTTTCATATTAGTATCATTGGTGGGTTTGAGGTGGGACTATTTGTTTTTGTGACCAACAGAGGTGTATATATCGTTTTATTGTACAACATAAAATACATCAGTAATACCCCAATAGTGATTCGGTAACACTTTACAATAAGGTTCATTAGTTAATGTATTTACTAACATGCACTAACCATGAGCAATACATTTGTTACTGCATTTGTTCATCTTTGTTAATGTTAGTTCATGAAAATACAGCTGTTCATTGTTTGTTCATGGTGCATTAACTAATGTAAACAAGATTTAAATCAAGTATTAGTAAATGTTGAAAATTACATTAACAAAGATTAACAAATGCTGTATATGTGCTATTCATTATTAGTTCATATTAACTAATGTAGGTGACTAATGTTAACTAACGAACCTTATTGTAAAGTGTTACCAGTGATTCTTTTTTTAACAGAGGTTTATATTCTATAAGGTTGTCGAACATGTAAACTCATCTACTCACTAGATGCTTTCACAGCCTCATCGCGCTCTTTCAAACTAAACTAACTCAAACTTTCAGGGAAAACTTTTTTCAATAAAGACTTAAAGAGATATGGGAAGCTTAATGATGGTGACATTGAAGTCATGTGACTGTGGTGTTGTAGTTTATAGCAGTGTTGTAGTCGAGACCACCTCACTCGAGTCCGAGTCGACACCGAGACCAGAGACGGTCGAGTCCGAGTCGAGACCGAGACCCAGTGAGGGTTGATTACCTAATTTACTTTTATTTACTTAGAGAAATCCTTTTTTTTACTGAATTTACTTAGAGTTTAAAAAATATGATCAGTTTAGAGTAAAACGGCCACATAGTAGGTGGTGTTAAAAGTAATTTTATTACAATTTGTCATGCACAGTTGCGCACTAGAAAATCACCAATCACTGGGCGTGTCAATCAATTTAAAGAAATATTTTATTCACATACATTAATAATCATGAAAAATATTTTTAATTGAACTCGAGTGGACTCGGGAATAATTCAGAGTCCTAAAAAAAAAAATGTTCGAGTACGAGTTAATTCCGAGTCCAAATGGACACGAGTCCATGACAAGACCAAGACCATTAAAATATGGTCTCGAGACCGAGTCCGAGCCGAGTCCTAATCTCGAGTACTACAACACTGGTTTATAGTGTTTATAGCCCACTTTTAGCTATTTAGTGCTAATGTATTTATATACTGTAGTTGTTTTTAAGCCTCAAAATGCATGAAAGCTGTGTTCATTGGTGAAGATGATCATGAGGAACAAAACATAAGAATCATACATTTTGAATCCAAAAGCCGATGAAAAATGTTGAGTTAAAAGACTTAAAGGGATAGTTAACACAAAAATGGAAGTGGTAATTGTCAATGGAGCGACAGAAAGCTCTCGGATTTCCTTAAAAAGATCTTTATTTGTGTTCTGAAGATGAACGAAGAGCCTAACGAGGGTGAGTAATTAATTAGAGAACTTTAATTTTTGTGTGAACTATCCCTTTAAGGGTTGGCTTACAAAAACGCATCATCATCACTGCTGCATACAATTATTTTTTGGTCTCACTAGAAACAGGAAAGGTTGCACAAAAATAAGTTCTCTATTTACCTTCAACCAGTCTCCATAATGGACCTGTCCACCCACATAGGACACGTATGTGCTGAGGACCAGGTGAACGGCAGCAGCCAGAGCGAACCATCTTCTCTTCACCCCGAAGGACATGAAGCTGGCACACAACACCGCAGCTCCTAAGTCTATGTACAGGTAAGGCACCTGGATGTCTGGCTTCCTAAAAAATGAAGAAATGAGCACATTTTAAGGGAATGAATGAATATATGCCTCTAGCTACATTTAAGACTTGCCAACTTTATTTGGAATATGGATGGTTGGTTTTGTCAATTCTTTGAATGAAACTTAATAGCATTGCAAACAGCCGTTTAGGCATCTATCCAGTTTAAGCACAAGCACTTCATCGCATATTCTTTTGTTGAATTACTGCATGTCACATGTGTTTACACTGTGCCCCTGCAAGCCTTCTGTTGAGCTTTCCTACGTACCGTTTCACATCCGCGCGCTCCGCAAACAGCATCAACATGCTGAAACTGTTCCAGAACCCGAACCGAGTCAGAATAAAGGCTCCGAACTGCGAGAAAAATCTCAGTGCTTTTTTGCGGGTTGCAGCAGCCATGGCTCAGGATGGCGGAAGTATCATCTACTTCCTAGGGATCGTGAACGAATCGTTCATGTGAGTCGAGTCTTTTGACTGAATCAGGAACGCTTCGTGGAAATAAGAACTACAAGTTGAAGAATGAAGTGTAGTATTGTTAAATCTGAAAACTTTTCATGTGCTGATTTTTATTTTCTTTTTTTCGTAGACCTACATTTTCCCATAAAACTGAGGGAGGTCTTGAATACTGAATATGTGTGATAGGCTCAAGCCACTATATAATTATATAGTGTCAAAATAAATGCATAGTAGTTTCTTTTTTTTTTTTTCAGGAGTTTCATGATAGTTATTACAAAAAGTTTATATTTATACCTTTTTTCATTTCTGTAAATAGTGATTTAGATTACTGGATACAATCTGTGTCAAAGTTAATGGAGATTTCTGTAACCTTATTTCTAATTTGAAACCTATGGGGCCTAATAACCACACTTTTCCATTCAATAAAGATACATCTCATAGATGATCGTAACAATAACAAGATAACAAGATAACAAGATAGTAATAATTTCTTTTCTCTGCTTTCCTTTTTTTTTGTAGGTTTGATTGTTTTTTTTTTAATTATTATTATTTTATTTTTTATTGACAAATAAATCCAATTACAAAATTCGACATATACCTGTAACAGGAACGCTTCACATGACAAATATCACATGTATTGAAACAAGTTCAAACAAATAAACAGGAACAACAACAACGGGAGAGAGGAAGAAAAAAATCAAGTAATATATATATTTTAAAATTATATATATATAAAGCTCAATATTCCTTTCTTTTCCTTTTCTCCGATTTCCTGGTGGCTGCAGCAAGGACGTAACTACGTCATGTCGTAAAAGAATAATGAATCATTTATTTGAACCGTTTCTTTGTAAAGAACCGATTCGCGGAAATGACTCGGACTGTTCATCGTTACGCCGTTCAGGAATTTTGTTGGGGGAAAAAAAGTGAACGCTTGCTGCTCGATAGTAACTATTTATTGTATGAACAGAGTAGTTTTCCTCCAGAGGGCGTAAAGTAGCCGAATTCCCCATTAAGCTGCATTCAAATATATATTTTTATAGATTAACTGATTCATTTACTGAACATTGAGTATTTCAATATAATGAAATATATAATGAATATCTAAAAAATTAAGGTTACATAAATATGACACTGCCAAATTTATATTTTTTTAAATGATTCATTTAATTGAAAAAGATTCCCTGAAAAAGTTAACCTTGAATTAATAACAAAAACAACAAACATTATTGTTATTATTATTATTATTATTATTGTAACATCTAACAAAACACAGTAACTTAAGATGTGAACATGTGAACACAATACACATATTCTTGGATAATACTACATGAACAAAAATTAAATTGGGTGGAAAAAACAAATAAGTATAGGCTACAATAAGAAGTAAATTCTTAAAGGATAATGAAGTAGACTATGAATACATGAATTTAAAGAACAACTAATGAATGAAATCATCATAAACATTGACCTTTTGGATACACATTTTATTTCTATCATTATTATGACTCACTTGCACAGTTGGATAAGTTAAAATGTGTTTTTAGTGCCATCTTGTGTTTACCAGATAAAAATGCAACAACAGTGCGCATAGAAGTGTCATATTGGCTTATCCAGATTAAGTGTGTTTAATAACTGATTAAGCCTTAATTAACTGACACCACATATAATACAAAATACTATACAGAATCTTATGAACTCTAATAATGTTTTTTTTAAGAACACTGTTTGTATTCATTGTATTGACTCATAAAACTAGTCAAAGATCATTTTAAAAGAAAAGTAAGGTGACCTGGTTCTGAGAGAGTGACAGCTCCTGATATCTATGACCCATAATCCTCCTTGGTGCTTGATTAGTCTTAGCTCAATTACTAAAGCTTTAGCGTGTGGCAGTCTCTTAGAAACGATAAGTTATTTGTCACCACTTGTCTAACTGGCTTTAGGGAACAATTCGACATTCATTGAATATTTATTAATATAAGGTTGTATAGAATATACAAACAGAACAATTATTACTTTTTCTTCCTACTCTGAAAAAAAATGGTAGAGGATTTACTTTGAAACTATTTTTATTCAGAAATTGCTAGAAAACTTGCATAGTTTTTTTTTTTTTTTTTTCTATGAAAGTCAATGGGGACCAACAACTGTTTCCTCAAAATATCTCCCTTTGTGTTCAACAGAAAAAAAGAAACGCAATACTCAACTTAAGGGTGAGTAAATGACAATTGTAATTTTTTTTTGCTGAAGTATTCCTTAATGCATTACCTAATTCACAATGAAATCTGATATGCTTTTAATGAAAGTGTAGTGCTAATATATAACGTCTCAATAATGCCATATTAAAGAGCAATAAAGCTCCTCGTCATAAAGTCACTCGTCACGAATCAAGGCTTCAATGTCCCTCTTGCTAATTCAGGGCAAAGGGGGCCTAAGCCAGATCCTCAGGCTTACAGGGGAAGCCAGAGCCACAACAAGCTTATTCAGAAGTTCAATACACACCCAACTGCGAAGATGTGTGTGAGTTGAAAAACATTACAACTCTAATTAGTGTGAATTCAGTCCCGCTCAGGTCTGGCTCACTTCTCTGGAAATGTTTTCCTCCATTACCATGATAAAAATGATTTTGTGGTGAAGTAAATACTACAGCAAGAAAAAAAATGTAATTTACATGAAAAAAGTTAGTTCAGGCAAGAATTAAAATAAGTAAATTCTATAGTAGTGCTCAATTCAATCGTGTAGAAATGAAAGCGCAACATTATAAAATTAACTTTTCTGATACTGGTGTTCCCATCATGCACTGGGCCATGAATAATTAATGAGGTTTATTTTTCACTGTTTTTCATATTTACACTATTTTATCATTGCTTTTGATGTTATTTTTGCATTTGGAGTTCATTTTGTACTTAAAATGACACATTCAAACGCTAAAACGATCAAATGTTACCGATATTGTGTATTGTCTATAAGTTTTGGGGTCTGCGTTCACACATACAATTTCAGAAATGAAGATGTGATGACATGTATTGATTTTGAGTAACATTTCTGAGTAAATCATATTCTTAATAAAGTGTGGACTAATTCAATGTTATGTTGTTTGAGTGAAATGTTGTACAGAGAAAAATTAAATTAAATAGCATAGATATTACTTAACCTTTAATTAGCTAAATAAAAATTACTTAATTTCTTATGTTACTTACACTTAACTTAGTTAAGTATAGTTTACTTAAAGGAGTAGTTCACTTAAATGTACTCACCCCCATCCCCATCCGAGATGTCCATGTCTTTCTTTCTTCAGTCGAAAAGAAATTAAGGTTTTTGATTTTGGATTTTCCCCATATAATGGACTTCAATGGGAACCAAACGGTTCAAGGTCCAAATGAGAGTTTCAGTGCAGCTTTATAGGGCTTTAAACGACACCAGATGATGAATAAGGGTCTTATCTAGCGAAACGATTGGTCATAAAAAAACAAAGTTTAAGTTTTATAAGCACAAATGCTTGTCTTGCTCTGTTCTGTGATGAGCGTTGGTGACTCTCCTGTTCGAACTCGTTCATCAAAATGAACAAATCTTTTTTCGAGTCATGACTCGAAAGGATCCTAGATAAGACCCTTATTCATCGTCTGGTGTCGTTTAAAGCCCTTTGAAGCTGCACTGAAACTCTCATTTGGACCTTGAACTGTTTGGTTCCCATTGAAGTCCACTATATGGAGAAAATCCTGGAATGTTTTCATCAAAAACCTTTTTTTTTTTTTTTTTTCAACTGAAGGAAGAAAGACGTGGACATCTTGGATGACATGAGGGTGAGTAACTTATCAGCAAACGTTTTTTTTTTTTTTTAAAGTGAACTACTCCTTTAATTCTATCAGTGCAAAAACTTGCCTTAAAAAAATTAAGTACATTTTACTCATTGTTTTTTATATCCAAAACTATCCAAAAAAGCTTTTTAAAAGTGATTTGTTGGCCCCGAAACACTCTCAGTCATCAGATAACGGTCTTGTTTTTCCAACATGGCCGATGGTTGAAAGCATTGCCGTTATTAAGCAGATCGCAGTAATAGTAATCCTGCGCTGAGCAGTTTATTAGGCACTGATGCCAATGGCTGATGGTCAAAAATCCCAGGGACACTCTTTGACACTGGATCTAAGATAATGAGTTCAACCCTCATGTTCTGTTTGGGATCTAGAGAGCTCAAGACTGCGTTTCATTATTTCATGACTGAGTGTAAACAAAAGTTCAACTGGTTAATGCACTTGTCAAGAAGACAAACTTCGAGAAAGTCTAGCACAATACCAAATTTAACACATTGCTAGCATGTTTCTAGCATTATTTAACACATTGCTAGCATGTTTTAGCATCATTGTTTCCATGTTTCTGATTTAGCACACCTTAGCATTTAGCATTAGGCTAGCATGACATAGTATGTTGGTAACATGATTTAACACATTGTTAACATGTTGGTAGCATGTTTATAGCATGATTTAGCATGGTGCTAATATGTTTCTACCAGGATTTAACACTGTTAACCTGTTTCTAAAGTGATTTAGAAACACATTGTTAACATGCTTTACCGTGATAGCAGGTTTCTATCATGCATCAGCACAATGAAAACAAATCTCTACTTAAATAAATTTCAGTACAATAGGCCTACAATAAATTTCAAATTTCTATGTTTCTTGCATGATAACATGTTTCTAGTATGATTTAGCACATTGCTAGCATGTTTAAGCATAATGCTCTCAAGTAGCCTATGTTGATAACCGGATTTAGCATGTTAGCATTTTGTGGATCTGATAAGACTTTTCCCCAGGATTCTTTACTGAATAAAGTTAAAAACAATAAACAATTATTACAAAAAGCAATTACTGTTAGCCTACTTAATGCATCTTTGCTGAATAAAAGTATTCATTTCTTTAAATATATACAATATATTGACCCCTAACTTTTGAACGGTAGTGTACGACTCAGTATTTATTATGCTTGGCTATTAATGGAGCTTTTATTAATGACTGCTTCACAGAGCATTTCACTTTGGAAACCAATTCACTACTTCTGTCTGATTATGTTCAACCAATGCTCACTTTGAGCTCTTTCTATTCCAAAGTTCGCATTGATCCTTAGTAGTAGAAGTAGCCTATGTTATTGGTTAACAACGCCAACGGAATTGACAGTAATTCCATCAATGCTTCATTTTTCACATGCTGCCCTTTCCTCCAGTATTTCAATGTTGTTTAGAGGTTACTTCTCATGGCCATCCTTGCTCTCATTGGCCTAATGAGATCAGTGGAGATTGACGACATCAGAGCGCAATCCCCATGCCCAGGATCAATCTCTACACCTGAGAAAGAGTAAAGGGAAGGAGGGGGTCCGAACAGCAGAAATAGACGAGAAGAGCCTGAGATCCACAGACTCGAGGAAGATCTCCACACTGATGATCTCTTAGGAGACATCAGGACATTTCTCCGACTGCTGCCCGGCGCCCCGTTCAACAGGTAAATGGATTATTTTTACTTTTATTTCTTTATTTTTGGTCAGAATAAATCAAATGTTTAATTGTCAGAACTGTCAAGTGAGAAATCAGTTTTACTGAACCCACCAGGACTGATTGTTTTGTTTGCTTGTTTGTTTTTTTAACATAGCAGCCATTTGAGAATTCTTTTAATAAATGCACTTTTTGGCATATATATATTTCAAGTTATGGAATTTTTTTAAAGCTGATATACAGCCGATAAGCTTTATACAAATAAAAAAATACACCTATAAGCATTTTCATGTGTTTTAATCGCACTAAGTGCATTTTTCTGGGATTCTCTGTGGATCTTCATATTTGTTTTTTTACATTATGTAGCTTAATTTTAGCACACTGAATTTTTTTAACATTTAAATGAACTGTTATTACTGAATCAACCAACAAATATTGTTTTAATTATTTTTAGTTTTAGCATTGTTCATGAGACTTTTTCGATGTGGATATTGAGCTTAATTTCACACAGGATGGCTCGGGATATGACAGATAAAGACATCCTGAAGATGGAGCTGGATCAGCTGAAGGTGGAAGTGAACACTCCCCGAATTGCGGTAAAAATATTAAAAAGTTTAGATTTTAAGAATTTAAGATTTTAAATATTAAATCGCGGTTTTCCCGCGCCGCTCACACGCGTCTCGCGTTTTTAACCGCGAACTAAAAAAAAAGCGTGTGAACAGACCTTATTGAGAGCAGCGCCATGACAGGAATGCGAGGGTTGTGAGGAAGGATAGACGGGACGGGATAGACTTACCGTGTTTCCAATGACATTCGCTGTAAAAAGCTGGATAATAATACGGAAGCTTGTTTCCGCCACAGAATAAAACATTTTAAAAGATTATTTTGACTTTTTAATCTTACAAATGCGAGTTTACATCTCACAATTCGGACTTTTTTCCCTCAGAATTGCGTGTTGCAAGAACAATTGCGTACGTTATAAAGTCAGAATTCAAAGCTTCTAGATCACTAATCATTTTTTTAAAGCTCATGTTGCCTGGAATGTTTTTGTCTACTGAAATTTCTGAGAAAGATATTTTTTTAAATAACCCAGACAGCAACATAGTGTCGGCCAAATGCGGGGCCACATGTGGATTCCAAGCATAGCCGGTTGCATAAACCACTTAGACTAGTCTTACAAGTTTGTCATCTAGATTTTTCTTTAAAATGTTCACTTTTTTTATGTCAGTTACATAAAAACATACATTTGCATAATTTGATACCCAAAAGTTAGACTAACCATCCTTACTGCTATTGGGTCATAGCTCAGACACTGTCTTACATAATGGCATGGGTTTATTGGCAACTGGGCCCAGATGTGATTAAAAATCAAAGATGGTGCTGCTGTGAATAAGGTCCATGGCCCCTCAGTCAGCATTTGCTGATCGATCCTCTGTTTGGTTACGTACTTGCTTAGTTAATTCCAATTGGAGTGGCAATTTAAAGAAACAATCATCCTTGAACCATATATCCTGATTATTTTTCTCAGGTTTCAGCCTCAGCCCCAGAAATCATTGCTTTCGTTGAGGAGAAGTCTGCCGAAGACCCCCTGGTCAAGGGCGTCCCTGAGGACAAGAACCCATTCAAGGAGAAGGGAGGCTGCATTATCACGTAGCAGCGGCCCCGGGGTCACCAGGGCTCGCTTCAACATCTGCTTTTGTATGAAAGTTTATTTGTACTTTCTGAATTGTTTAACATCCACTAGTTTATTTTAGTACATTTAAGAGGACCCCCTCATGTCATTCAATACCTTTTATGATATGATGTTTTCTGTCTGTTTTTAAAATAAACTCATTAGCAATCTAGGCAAGTGTCTTACTGGTTCCAATTTCCGTATCCTCAGCCTATAAATGGACTTTAAAGGGATCGTTCACCCCAAAATGAAAATTCTGTCATCATTTACTCATTATCAGGTCTTGTTAAACCAGTATGACTTCTGTTTTGTCTTTTTGTGCAACGGTAACTTCCTCCTGAGTGATTTGCATCTGAAGAAGGTATTTAAAAAGCGTGTGTTGTCTTGCATTAGCGCTCTCTGTATGCGTAAAGCTCTGCAGGAAGATTGAATCAGTTGCTGGTGTGTGTCATTGGCTGCTGTGATAATGGGATGTGGGTGTCAGGTCTCTCTGTCCCGCTGAAGAGCAGCTGCTTCCAGAACCTTAAGCTCATTCTCTGATCCTCATCTTGAGCTTTTCATCCTGTAAGCTCCTTTTCCACTGCCCCTCTCTCTCTCTCTCTTTCTCTCTCTCCTATTTAAATACTGAGCTGGTAATTTGGATGAACTGTAGCTCTTGTGTGTGAGCAAAAACACAACAACAAGGTACTTTATTTTGATTTTGAATGGGTTTCACTGGGTTTAGACGGCACATCTGAAGCTCTTCTATAATGAGAGGTAATGGTACCTTAGATTTTGAAGCCCAAAAGAGCACATCATAAAAGTACTCTAACCGTCTCCAGGGGGTTAAAGGAGTAGTTCACTTTAAAAAAAAAAACTTTTGCTGATAATTTACTCACCCCCATGTCATCTAAGATGTCCACGTCTTTCTTTCTTCAGTCGAAAAGAAATTAAGGTTTTTGATGAAAACATTCCAGGATTTTCTCCATATAATGGACTTCAATGGGAACCAAACAGTTCAAGGTCCAAAAGTCCGTTTCAGTGCAAACTGTTCAAAGGGCTTTAAACAATTCCAGACGATGAATAAGGGTCTTATCAAGCGAAATGATCACTCATTTAAAAAAAAAAAATAACAAAGTTTAAGTTTTATAAGCACAAATGCTCGCCTTGCCTTGCTATGTTCTGTGTGACTCTCCTGTTCGAACTCGTTCATCAAAATGAACGAGTCAATTCATTCATTTCGTTCGTTGAATGAACCAAATGACTCGAAAAAAGATTAGTTCATTTTGATGAACGAGTTCGAACAGGAGAGTCATGAACCCGCATCACAGAACAGAGCAAGGTGAACATTGAGCTTATAAAACTTAAACTTTGGGGTTTTCTTTGTTGTTTTTTTGTTTTTTAAATGAGCAATCGTTTGGCTTGATAAGACCCTTATTCATTGTCTGGTGTCGTTTAAAGCCTTTTGAAGCTGCACTGAAACTGTCTTTTGGACCTTGAACTGTTTGGTTCCCATTGAAGTCCATTATATGGAGCTTGTTTTGTTTTGGGAACCAAACAAAACAAGAATTTTTAAAGCTATTTTTTTTTTTTTTACAAAAATGCATGGCTTTGCTTCAGAAGGCCTTTATTAACCCCCTGGATGGATGCACTTTAAAATCCGTGTTGCCATTCACTCCCATTATAAAGCTTGGAAGAGCCAGGATATGTTTTAATATAACTCTGATTGTGGTTGAGGGTGAATACATTTTGGGATACTTTTTCATTTTTTGGTCAACTAACCCTTTCAGTGGATTGCATGTGCACTTTTACTTCAACTCTTCAAAGCATAATTTTAAAAAACTTTGATTGCGTATAATATTAGTGCCATAAAAGTGACATCTTTCATTTAAAAAAAAAGTGCAACAATGTCAAATTAAGTTTTATTTTAAAGTACATTTTAATTGGTTTGTCTGCTTTAAAGAATTGCACTGTTTTGATGTGTCTACTTTCATACAAATTAAGTAAATATATTTTAAATATACTGAATTATTATTAACATCATTACAAATTAGTACATATTTAAAATACACGACGTACAAGTTTAGCATACTCACCGGATATGTAACCCATTGAGCAAGATTTAGACAGATTTGTGAACAATATTTGAGAGAAATACCCCAGTTTTTTCCACTACATTCATTATGTCGTAGACTACGGAAGCCCTGAAAAAAAAGTCGAAATGTTTCGAAATTTAAGTCTCTGTTATGATAACGTAAAACGCTTTGAGTGTAGACCTAGTAGACATATGAAAGCACTATAGAAAGGCCTCTTTCATTCATTGATAAAGCTGGATATCTCCATCAGTCTGAAAAGTGTTTTCCAGGTTGGTTTTCCTATAGGCTAAAGTCTATTCCGGCGCAGTATATTTTATAACGTCCTATAATGGTAGCCTAATGCTGGTAGATTGGCACCTGTTGAATTTCCTTTTGTTGAAACAAAACACAAATGCACATACACATACACACAGTGTGAAACACTCGCTATGCCACATTATTAATGCCTGTGTGTGCGGCAATTTGAAACAATGGCAAGCACACACCGCAGCTTCTACGGAAGACTGTAATCTTTGTAATCTGGTACTCTCAAAATGTTTCGACTTTAATCTCGAAATGTTCCGACTTTAATCTCGAAATGTTTCGTCTTTATTCTCGAAATGTTTCGACTTTAATCTCGAAATGTTTCGACTTTAATCTCGAAATGTTTCGACTTTATTCTCGAAATGTTTCGACTTTATTCTCGAAATGTTTCGACTTTAATCTCGAAATGTTCCGACTTTATTCTCGAAATGTTTCGACTTTATTCTCGAAATGTTTCGACTTTATTCTCGAAATGTTTCGACTTTATTCTCGAAATGTTTCGACTTTAATCTCGAAATGTTTCGACTTTATTCTCGAAATGTTTCGACTTTAATCTCGAAATGTTCCGACTTTAATCTCGAAATGTTCCGACTTTAATCTCGAAATGTTTCGACTTTAATCTCGAAATGTTTCGACTTTAATCTCGAAATGTTTCGACTTTAATCTTGAAATGTTTCGACTTTATTCTCGAAATGTTTCGACTTTAATCTCGTAATGTTTCGACTTTATTCTCGAAATGTTTCGACTTTATTCTCGAAATGTTTCGACTTTATTCTCGAAATGTTTCGACTTTATTCTCGAAATGTTTCGACTTTAATCTCGAAATGTTCGACTTTAATCTCAAAATGTTTCGACTTTATTCTCGAAATGCAAGATTTTTTATTTAATTTTTCGAATTTTTTCAAACTTTTTCTATTCTTTTACGTTGCGGTTCCGGGCTTCCGTAGTAGACAGTTGTCTAGAATTTAACACAAATTAGCTCTGTGATAGGTTCTATCTTATTTTTGTTTATTCATTTATTCTGGTTGCGATCCACACTTTAATTATGTCTCTGCAGTATTACTGGAACTCCCTCTCAAATTTTCACCATAAGTGAATCAAAATGCACCGTGAGAATCCTGAAGGGATGTAAAAAAAGAAAGAAAAGCTCCTCATGTAAAACTCCTTCGGAAATCCTTACACTGGAATATTGTTCATTGCATAATTGAGTTCGAAATTCTCATGCTTGTTTATAATTGAACACTGTGTGACCTAATTACTTCATCCCCATAATCCCTTGAGGAGCCTAAAATCTAAGGATAATATTTAACTCCAAATTCCTAAAACTGGTTTAAAGAGTCGTGGGAAAAGAGCTTTTGCACATTATAGCCAAATTACATAAGTTTACAGTATAACTTTTACCTTGTCTTAAAAGATAATTCAAATAATATAGTCTTAATATATATATATATATATATATATCTTTAATACGGTCTTTAAAAAGTTGTCTTGTTTTAGATTTGGGAAATCTGCATTTTTCACCCATTTTCTCTGCAAATCAAAGTGATCTCAAAGCAGTTTTTTTGCTTTGTCATAGATTTAATGTATTTATGTGGGGTGGGGGGATAAATACTTTTGGGGCATGAATACTTTTGCAAAGCTCAACAGTGTGCTAAAATGAACTGCTTTTTCAGAAGGGACTTTACCATAAAAAAATATATACAAATATTTAATATTAATATATTTATATTAAAATATTCAATGGTTCATTAAGATTTTTTATTTAAAAAAAATGTGCCAAGAAAGGAATACTTAGGGGAAGGCAGATATAGATGTCTATTAGTTATTTTATAATAATATTAATAGTTACGCAGTTGCATTCATGTAAAAATCAAGCAGTCTGACTTGCAGTTTAATTAGGGCTGGCAAATCTTATCGACAAATGCCTGTCATAAAGTCATATAGATAAACACGGCGCAGGTACAAAGATGTTTTTTTCACAATTTAGTCTTATCTTAATTACCTTATATGGTCACGATACGCAAAGAATCCATTTCCACACTGTTGCTTAATTTAACAAGATGAAAACTCAAAGACATAAAGATAAAGCATGTGCTGAAGTTTTCTATATCATAAAGTTAATGAATCACCTGTGCTGATTTAAGGTGCTTATAGTGATCGATTTTTCAGGCAACAATAATGTTGTTTTAGTGTTTATAGGCATAGCAACATTTAATATTCAGCGGTTTGATCTGTATGACGCAGGCGCATGACTTCTCACAAATCCATTTTTGTAGTTTACACATAAGATAACGGTCTTGTTTTCAAAAACTTGCACTTTGAAACCCTTTTTTAAAAGTTTGTGTTTTCAGACTGCCAAAACACTGTTGACGTGTAAATAAATGCGCAAAACACATAAAAGATCTTCCGTTTTTAGTTGAAAACAGTGTTGTGTAAACGGCCTCTCAGTTAGATTTCACTGTTCTCAGTTCAGTTTCCTGCATTCTGAAAAAAATGCTAGGTTGTTTCAACCCAAATTTGGGTCAAATATGGACAAACCCATATGTTGGGTTCAATTTTTTTTTTTTTTTAATAAAATATAACCCAATGGCTGGATTCATCCATATTTGACCCAAATTTGGGTTGAAACAACCCAGCATTTTATAGAGTATGTTTTCTTCTGTTGCCATGGTTTTTTATTTGTGCTCATTTGCCCTTAATTATCTCGTTTAGCCTCTAGTGATTCCTTGTACACTCAAAAAAAAAATGCTGGGTTGTTTCTGTAAACAAATTGTTGGGTTGATTGTGCTGGGTCACATGATTTGTAAGGGGGTAATTCACAAATAAACAGCTGGTTGGGTTATTTTGACCCAGCAACTGGTTTATTCTTTGAAATATGCAGTTTAATATGGTCATATATGGTCAATTTCACCCACTGGTTGGGTAAAATGAATGACCCAACAACATGGGTTAAATGGAAAAACCCAGCACTTGGGTCAAACCAACCCAGAGCGTGTTCGGTCCTATAGTGACCCACACTGTAAGGTTGTGCATAACATACATACATAAATTGTGCATACACATTGTGCATACACAACATACATGCATAAATTATTATAAAGTTGATTTGACGAAAGAAAATATGTTGTGATAACAAATCTTGAAAATATTTTTTTACAGTGCAGCGGCGTGGTTAAGGTTGGGTTATTTTTTAACCCTGCATTTTTTAGAGTGCACTGTAAAAATTATTTTCAAGATTTGTTATCACAACATATTTTCTTTTGTCAAATCAACTTTATAATAATTTATTTAGTTGAGATATTTTATTATTTTGAGTTTCTGATGATTAAATTAATCTCCTTCTTTGTATTAACTCACTTTTTCCAGTTCAATCAACTTAAAATTTTAAGGCAACCAGGTTACTTACTTTTTTTTTTATTTAAACCAACAATATTTTTTTACAGTGTAGTAATCACAACATTTTTCCTTTTGTCAAATCAACTTAAATAATTTATTTAGTTCAGATAACATAGAATTTTGAGTTTCTGATGATTAAATCAATCTCCTTCATTGTATTAACTCACTTTTTCCAGTTCAATCAACAAATTTTAAGGCAACCAGGTTACTTACTTTTTTAAGTTAGACCATCAATATTTTTACAGTGTGTGTATATATTATATATATATATATGAAACCACAGCGTGTCAATTTAACTGTACTGACACTATTGGATGAGAACTGAAGTGAGCTGGACGATGACCACATTTTTCTACAGAGGTGCCACTTTAATTGGGCAGAAAAACACTTTTTATTCACAAATTTGCTCCCAATTAATATTTTTGAGTAGGCTATGAGGAATGATTTCAAAAGAAAACCAACTTTCATGATATCTTTTTCCTCAGATGTAGGATGTATATGTTTTCATCATGTGTATTCAAAACTATTTAATATGTAATATTTCAAGTCATACAATAAACCCACTATTATTGCACTTTTCTGAGCCATTTTTTTAAAATGACAACTACACATTAAAACACTGATGACATCATTACTGGTATATATGGA
Source organism: Pimephales promelas (assembly GCF_016745375.1). The sequence continues at coordinate 678,386 of NW_024121854.1, read as the reverse complement.
CAAAAGCAGAACTGATGTATTTCTGAAACTATTTTTTTTTAATGTTATTTGAAATACATTATGATAAATACTTTTCTTGTTACTTATAAGAGCAACATTTCAGCTGTAAATAAATGAAAAATGTTATAGCTCGATTATGTTCATTACCTATAAATCTGATTGAGACTTAACTGTAAAAAAATATTTTCAAGATTTGTTATCACAGCATATTTTCTTTTGTCAAATCAACTTTATAATAATTTATTTAGTTGAGATATTTTATTATTTTGAGTTTCTGATGATTAAATCAATCTCCTTCATTGTATTAACTTCATTGTATTAATTAAGTTCAATCAACTTAAAATTTTAAGGCAACCAGGTTACTTACTTTTTTTAAAGTTAAACCAACAATATTTTTTTTACAGTGTAGTAATCACAACATTTTTTCTTTTGTCAAATCAACTTAAATAATTTATTTAGTTCAGATAACATATAATTTTGAGTTTCTTATGATTAAATCATTCTTTTCCAGTTCAATGAACTTAAAATTTTAAGGTAACCAGGTTACTTACTTTTTTAAGTTAAACCATCAATATTTTTTTACAGTGTGGGACGTAAGGGTTAATGCCCGACGAGGTGTCCATTGTCAGGTTTTAATGGACGACGGCGAGGCGTAAACCGGCCGACGCGCAGCGGAGGACGGTTGCCTCCGCCGAAGTCCATTAAAACCTGACAATGGACACCTCGGAGGGCATTAACCCGCTTATACCATGGTCACTTGCCAAATAAAACATTAGTTTATATTTTAATTAGGCTAAATCTAGTTTTTACAAATAATAACTTGACTGACTGTTTATCTAGCAACCGGAGATATTTATAGTCCGCTTAGCTCGTATCCCTTCAGGTTCACAAATGCATTTTTTTTTCATGAAACACAAAGGTAGGCATAGTTTTTTTTTTTATTACACATAAAACAATTAATCAAACAACAATAAAAAAACAATTAGCTCTGAGCTCCAGCGATTTGCGCTTAACGTTATAGAGGGCAAAAATTAATCAGATCAAAGAGAGGGTCATTTGCCTCAGGCTCCTTAGGCTTGAAACGCTGTAACGTTCAGCCTTCTCCTGCCTTGGTTGTCTGGACAGCTGCGTAAAACTCCCGCAGGGTCTCATTCAGGGGTGCGTTTCCCGAAAGCATCGTGTTATCCAACTATGGTCGCAAGTTACGTCGTTACCAATAGAGTTCAATGGAGCAGCGCAGCAGCGGTGTAATTTCCTCCGTTTTATTTACATTTTTTCTTTCTTCAGCAGCATACCAGTCGTCAAAGTTGCCATATTCTCCATAAATGTTAAAAGAAATAGCACGAAGTCGCTCATTGTTGTATTAGGCTATAATATCATAACGTTAGATGATTAGATAGAACGTTAGCATGTGACTGCCTGTTGCTATGGTTACTCACAGCCGTTGTAGGCAGCGCATTTATTTATTAATTTCGAATGGTAAACAGGCAGTTTCACCAGAACTACTTTACTAGGTGTCCTCTATCACTTTTTAACGGACACCCTGCAGCCAATCAGAATCGAGTATTCACCCAGACCATGGTATAAATAACAGCAATTCCTTTTCATCTATTCATCTGTAACATTTTTCTTTTGTTTTTGAGTGTGCCTGTGTAATAGAAGAAAACATGTGCTTAATAATAAGTGGTGCAAATACTTAATGGGATCATTGATTCTGAAACAAAGTGAACATTCATTGTCACTAACATAAATGTAAAGAGGATTGCTTTGGATCTGTATGTGGACTAAAGCTTGTTATTTAATATTACCACTCTTGGTAATATTATCACTTGTGAGTCGTGGTCCGTTTTGTATGATGGCCTACTTAAATGTTGCATCATAACCTAAATAGCTGAGACCTTTGCTCCTGGCTTGCATATAAAAGAACACTTTCAGCGAACGTCCTTGAGGAAGACTATATTCTCATGTTCTTTCCTTCTCCATCTGAGCTCCTTTAGCCTTCCTGTTGGCAATAGTTTAAGGCAAACTCAAGATTTCAGTAGATCTCTTTACATCTAAGGCTTTTTTCAGTTTTTCAGGATGTGGCTGCTGGTTTTCTTGGTGTGCGTCCTGATTTGGGCTGGTGGGGCGTACTGGTACCTGTTCATCAAGCCCGGTGCATTCTCAGTGGAGTCCGTGAGGCCTCCGGGACCTATGGAGCTGGACCAGAGAAAGAGAGACAAAGTGCTGAAACAAGGTGAATAACCAGACATGCTAAAGGCTTCTCTGCCCTGAGAACGACCTCGCTGTTCTGATAATCCGCTACATTTTAAAAGTGATTCGCAAGCTCTTTTAGCTCTTCAAATGTAACATATGAGCACTGAATGCATTTAAGCTTCTAAACATCATAACATCATAAGCATCCGAGTTATCTCAAGAATATAGAAACAAAGTGAAGTGTTAATAGTTTATCTTATCTTTTAATCTGTTTGTATTATTCCAAGCAAAATGGCTTAGTTAGATATTTTTTTAAAGCACATCATCAGAAATGTACGGAGCTTCAAAGGGACCTTTGCAAAAATAAAAAAAAGCATACAGACTTGTCTTTCTCGTGTGCACGCGATAGTCTTTATGGGCTCTGTAGTAATTAGAAAGTTAGATGAAGAGAAAAGTTAATGTTTTTGATGAAAGATTACGAGGGCATGATGAACTCTAAATTGTATATCATATGAATACAAATCTGAATAACTTTTAAATAACTGTAAGAGTGCTTATTATGGAAATACTTAAAAAGAATATACTTAAGTGTGAGCTGAATGTAACGTTTTTGAACACTGCATGTCATTTATTTACATATTTTTGCAATAACACATGAAGATCCAGTTTATATAAATGAACACACTACAAGTGTGCCTCGGCTGTCTGTTTGTTAACACATCAAAATAAGTGCACTTTTTTGGCTAAAGCATGAAAAAAAAACTACTTTAATTGGACCTTAAAGGGATAGTTCACTTTGAAATTGAATTTTTGGTATGTTTTATCTTACCTCAAGGGCATCCAAGAATTAGGGGTCTTTGTTTCCGCAGTAGTTTCAGTTTTGATGTTTTTAGGTCAAACCGTTCTTGTCTGTCAGTCATATAATGGAGGTCTATGGTCACCACCTCAAAGAGCAAGTCCAGATTATATGTGATTTAATGACTCGTAAATGTCATTAAAAAAACATTTACGAGTCATTAACTCATGTTTAATTTGGACTTCTCTGTGCATGCTCTTTGAGGTGGTGACCATAGACCTCCATTATATGACTGACAGAGAAGAACGGTTTGACCTAAAAATATCAAAATTGAAACTACTGTGGACACAAAGACACCTACACCTTGGATGCCCTTGAGGTAAGATAAAACATACCAAAAATTAATTGTGCTTTTGTTTGTGCCAAAGAAGTGTTTGGGTTAGTAAATTATGACATATTTCCTTTTGACAAATAAAAGGTCTCTTTTATACAATGACATGTGTGATATCCTGTGTTACCTTAAAGTATTATCAGATAATATAAACTGACACAGAATGTAAAGACTGTTTAAGATAATCTAATTATGTAACATTGATAATGCTATTATAAAACAATTAACATGCATGTGTGTCGATGGCTTTACCTTTATCTTAATTTGATTATCCAATTGTGATAACACTTGTAGTTCTCAGACAAACTCTTATTTTAAGTGTTTAGGGCTTATAAAGATAATACTGTATTCGGTCATGTTAACCCCTTATCGGGCCTCTTCACCCACTGGGAGATGAGAGTTAAGCCAGATCAGGATTGGACTATTAATTTCCTGTATCAGTCACTGTGCTTCATGTTCTTGGTGCAGTAAAGTGTTACATAAGATATGAACACTGTTGCTTTCAAGTCTTTTTGTTGTTGGTATGACGAGTGAGTACAGTAGTCTAAATGTGCTGGGCTCTGTTGTACATGAATAGAAGGACAGATAATGAATAACAAACTTGAAATGCATCAGCGAATTATAAAATGCAAGTTTATATTAAATAATGTGGTCACATATTGACAAAGAAAATAATTGATGTCTTAACATTCTCAATGTCACTTTAATGTGTAGGCTAATAACTTACATAACTTAAAATACTGGCTAGTGCAGTTAAGTATAAATTTATTTGATAAATTAGTCAAAATTAAATGTTATAATGGTATATGTTGTTTATTGTTGTTATTATCAGTAATTTATTTCATTATTTTTGGAGATGGGTAGGATTAGGGATGGGGTTAAGGATCAGGGGCGGAGATAGGTAGTATTAGGGGTGGGGTTAGGGATCAGTGGGCGGAGATGGGTGGGGTTAGGGATCAAGGGGCGGAGATGGGTAGGATTAGGGGTGGGTTAGGGATCAGGGGGCGGAGATGAGTAGGATTAGGGATGGGGTTAAGGATCAGGGGGCGGAGATAGGTAGTATTAGGGGTGGGGTTAGGGATCAGTGGGCGGAGATGGGTAGGATTAGGGGTGGGTTAGGGATCAGGGGGCGGAGATGAGTAGGATTAGGGATGGGGTTAAGGATCAGGGGTGGAGATGGGTAGGATTAGGGGTGGGGTTAGGGATCAGTGGGCGGAGATGGGTGGGGTTAGGGACCAAGGGGCGGAGATGGGTAGGATTAGGGGTGGGGTTAGGGATCAAGGGCGGAGATGAGTAGGATTAGGGATGGGGTTAAGGATCAGGGGTGGAGATGGGTAGGATTAGGGGTGGGGTTAGGGATCAGTGGGCGGAGATGGGTGGGGTTAGGGATCAAGGGGCGGAGATGGGTAGGATTAGGGGTGGGGTTAGGGATCAGGGGGCGGAGATGAGTAGGATTAGGGATGGGGTTAAGGATCAGGGGTGGAGATGGGTAGGATTAGGGTGGGTTAGGGATCAGGGGGCGGAGATGGGTAGGATTAGGGGTGGGGTTAGGGAACAAGGGGCGGAGATGGGTAGGATTAGGGATCAGGGGCAGAGATGCGTAGGATTGGGGGTCTGGTTAGGGATCGGGGGACGGAAATGGGTAGGATTAGGGGTCTGGTTAGGGATTGGGGGCGGAGATGGGTAGGATTAGGTATATGTAAGGTGGGAGGAGTTGTATCTGGATCCAACTCCTCCCCCTAGAATTCGTGTTCTGCAGTGAGGACCATCTCGGGTTAAGAGGCATTTTTGGTTGACTACATACTGTACATGTATGTTTACTTACTGCATGTATTTTTAGGATTCACCAAGGAGAAGATTCCAAAGGATCTTGATGCAATCATAATCGGCAGTGGGATCGGAGGAATGACGGCTGCAGCCACAATGGCCAAATCAGGGAAGAAAGTCCTGGTTCTGGAGCAGCACGACGTGGCGGGAGGCTGCTGTCACACTTTCACTGAGAAGGGCTTTGAGTTTGACGTGGGTATGGACCATCCCTTACTTCCATAGTGATTTTATAAAAAGATACTTTAATAAAGATTTTAGGTTCTGAACCAACACAACCAGCTTCGACCTCAATCACAACATAGTGATGTATTTATAATTAAATAAATGTCTTTAATTATTAAGTATCACACATCACATAGTGTTGTGATGGTTTTCTCCCTTTGGGGATTATGTGCAACAAACTTCCGCATTCTGTAAAACGGGTTGCATCGTCTCTGGTTCAGGTCTTTTGAATGGATTGTGTTCTATGGTTTTATTAAAGCCACACTAAGTATGATTTTTACCTTAAAATAATGTTTCCAAAATCGTTTCAGTGGTTCATTAAGTCATAACAGGCGTTGAAACCGCGTTGCGGTCTTATATCTGCTATAACCACGCTATGTAAGATTGCAGGACCAGGTCGCGTTTCTGTAGTTCTAATGAGACCTAAGTAAACTACAAATTTAACTTGCTTTACGTCAAGCGTTATAATAGGCATTATTTATTTTTTGTCGCAATACATCATACTTTCATGAAATCATGTAACATACTCTAGCTTGTCTGTGGACATCGTTCATTCTAAAGCCGGAGCTGGATAAACAGCGAGCGTGCGTGCGACAGTCGGCAGCGGTAGGATACATTATTTTCGACAGCGGTAATGAACAATTCCGCTTCCAACCTGTAGGGGGACCGCAGAGGAAAAGTTACTTGGTGTTGCTTTAAGTGAAAAGCTGTTTTACTCTAGATCTAGATGCCTTTATAGAAGCTACCAAATTGAGCATTAAGCGATGTCCATCGCAGAGTGATCATTAAAAGGTTTTACTTTCTCATCACCAACATTTTTACATCCAGGATTGTGTTGGTTATGTAAAAGCAATGTTTTGTGAATAATATCATAAGATGTTTCAAGAACTTTTTTTTTTTCCATGTAAAAGGACTTCACTACTTCGGTCAGCTGCATGAAAACGCGATGCTTAAGGTCGCTTTCGATCAAATCACTGAGGGTCAGATGGAGTTTGTGGAGCTAAAGCAGCATTTCGACAGTATTGTGATTGAAGACGGAGAGAAGCAGAGAGAATACTCCATCTTGAGTGGCAAGACTGAGATGGAGCGCAACCTGAAGAAGCAGTTTCCAGACGATGTCAAAGCTATTGAGGAGTTCTTTAAGGTCATGAAGGTAAAGCGTCCATCATCTTACGTTTCTAAAGGCAAGCTCACACTTTTAAAAAAACTTTTGCTGATAATTTACTCACCCCCATGTCATCCAAGATATCCATATTTTTCTTTCTTCAGTTGAAAAGAAATTAAGGTCTTAGATGAAAACAAACATTCCAGGATTTTTCTCCATATAATGGACTTCAATGGGCACCAAATGGTTCAAGGTCCAAAAGACAGTTTCAGTGCAGCTTCAAATGGCTTTAAATGACACCAGACGATGAATAAGGGTCTTATCTAGCGAAACGATCACTCATTTAAAATAATGAGTCGAAAAAAGATTTTTTGATGAAAAAGTTCAAACAGGAGAGTCACGAACGCGCATCACAGAACAGAGCAAGGCGAGAAATTGTGCTTATAAAACTTAAACTTTTTTATTAATTTTTTTAAAGGACCGATGGTTTCGCTTGATAAGACCCTTATTCATCGTCTGGTGTCGTTTAAAGCCCTTTTTTAAGCTGCACTGAAACTCTCATTAGGACCTTGAACCGTTTGGTTCCCAATGAAGTCCATTATATGGAGAAAAATCCTGGAATGTTTTCATCAAAAACCTTAATTTCTTTTCGACTGAAGAAAGAAAGACATGGACATCTTGGATGACATGGGGGTGAGTAAATTATCAGCAAAAGTTTTTTTTTTTTTAAAGTGAACTACTCCTTTAAGAGGCAGTCCCAACCAGCAGCAAAAAAAAAAAAAAAAAAAAAAAAAAAACTATTTCTCATAAATTCATGCGAGAATTACATTAGAGATTTCTGCTGCGGTCACGCCATGTTGTAATTACCATAATGACATTCTACTCTGAGCTGTTTGGAATTATATGTTTCAATCACAACACAATCAACGCCACTAAATCTGCTGTGGTCATGTGGTATAAATCGGAGCTCTCCGAAAATTCCCAATTTACAAGTTGGCATTCCGTGAGGTCGTGAACATTTTTACAAGTTGTAATCTCGTAATCCTGGTTGTTACAACATGGCGTAAACGTGCCTTTTGATTACGAATTTGTTTTCGTTTATACTGTCTCACTGTGATTGAATCCACCTTATCGTTGCATCAAACACACTACAAGATCACATGGGAATAATGTCAAACAGTTTTAAAATATTGCAGCATCTGTGATTGCTTGAGACTGGCACTGGAAATTCCAAAAAAAAGGAAGAAAAATTAGAAAAAAAGTCGTAATTTTATTCCGTGGCAGAAGCAAGCTTCAATATTTTTGGGAATTGAAACTCGATTCCATTTCTGAAATGGGACATTTGTTATATAAAAAATGAAAAATTCGACTCCTCTTATTGATTCCTGTGTGTGCAGACTTTAAACCATTCAAGCACAAGAAGAACCGCGCGCTGTTTTCTGCGATGCACACACGCAGAAAGCCGCCTCTCATACTGATGAAGAGTTCTCTATCGCTTCTTTTTGCTCTTGAATGTACAAATACACACAAAAATGTCAAAATATCCTGTTATATATAAGTGAACGTAAACAGTTGACAAAGAAACTGAAAAAACACAGTATACTGGATCTGTGCAGTTATTAAAGTGACGGCGGCATAATTTTCCGCCTATCATCTCTATAATATTGTTAATCAATAAAGTGTATTAACATATTAGGAAGTAGAATTATATAATTAGGAAGCAGAATTGGAGTAGCTAAAATTCAAACGATTCTGTATGTCTCAGACCAGCGATTTGGCCGCGATCCAGGGGTTTTAGACCTCGGAAATCTGTCTGTGAATTGCCTCAAGCCAAGCCTGGGCCTCTGCCAGTTTTTGCAATGACCGGATGAATTGAAAATCCTTCAATGTGCTTACATCCCAGTTGGACAATAGTTACGTCACCTTATTACAATTCCTGATAATAGGGTTTATTATGCACCATGTACTAAGTTGATCTTTTTTTTTTACTTTGTTCTTGTCTGAACCTGTCTAGAGTGATCCATCTTCCACATTCTCCATCATAAAAGAAAAAAGTCAAATAAAACAAAGAGTAGTTCACTTTTAAAAAAAAAAAAATTTGTTGATAATTTACTCACCCCTATGTCATTCGAGAAATCCATGTCTTTCTTTCTTCAGTTGAAAAGAAATTAAGGTTTTTGATGAAAACATTCCAGGATTTCCTCCATATAATGGACTTCAATGGGCACCAAACCGTTTAAGGTCCAAAAGACAGTTTCAGTGCAAACTGTTCAAAGGGCTTTAAACGATTCCAGACGATGAATAAGGGTCTTATCAAGCGAAATGATCGCTCATTTTGAAAATAAATAAAAAAGTTTAAGTTTTATAAGCACAAATGCTCGCTTTGCTCTGTTCTGTGATGCGCGTTCGTGACTCTCCTGTTCGAACTCGTTCATCAAAATGAACAAATCTTTTTTCGAGTCATGACTCGAAGGGTCCTAGATAAGACCCTTATTCATCGTCTGGTGTCATTTGTTTGTACTGAAACTGTCTTTTGGACCTTGAACCGTTTTGGACCCCATTGAAGTCCATTATATGGAGAAAATCCTGGAATGTTTTCATCAAAAACCTTAATTTCTTTTCGACTGAAGAAAGAAAGACATGGACATCTTGGATGACATGGGGGTGAGTAAATTATCAGCAAAAGTTTTTTTTAAAGTGAACTACTCCTTTAAGCTCATTGTTCCTGTCTTCTCCTCTGTTTTGTCCAGATCACAGCGAGGCAGGTTCCTCTTCTAGGCATCATAAAGCTGATTCCACAGTGGCTGGCTCTCTTTCTGATCAAAAGTGGCATCGCTGACTTCTGCTCGTCCATCTTCCGGCTGTCAGAATCCAGCGCCACAGAGTTCAACAACAGACTGACAACAAACAAGGACTTGCAAATGGTCTTCTCATATTACTTCTATGGTGAGGATTTCTGCACATTAATTATTGTTGTGCACTAAACACAACGATACGCAATTAACTGTTTTGCCAGCAGTAATAGTGTTTTAGCCCTTGTATCAGGTTTAAAGTCTGGGAATGATGTAACTGGCCGTTTGGTTCCCATTGAAGTCCATTATATGGAGAAAAATCCTGGAATGTTTTCATCAAAAACCTTAATTTCTTTTCGACTGAAGAAAGAAAGATGGTTTTTACCACTTGTTCTTGCTGTTCGATGGCGCGCGTTCGTCCCATCCATCTCACTGTCAACGTCAGCTGATAACAAACGTCTACTTTTATATCTAGCTTTACGAGCTTTCGGAATACGCTTTGGGTGCTCGTCTCTTTTCTGCCGTTTTGTTAATTACCTCGTTAGTAAACCAATCGCACACAAAAGCAGCACAGCTTGAATCTCCTCCATATACAAAACTCAAAACAAAGCAGACTGGAGAGCAATCGCACGCAGTTCAACATCACTACATGATCTTCCCGCTCCGGACCGGCACTTTAGTCCGTGGTGTAAACGCATTAAGCAAGTGGTCTGGGGCAAAACATGTTCCTATGAAAACTTTTACCCACAATACCCATAATGCACTGTGAGGGTCCCACTGAATGAATTCCCACATCTGAAATTAATCTGTACTTTTTAAAAATCACTGGTCCAATGTGGCAGCAGCGTAATGTCATAAAAAATGTTTTAGTTGATTATTAAATTGTTTTATTAAAGGGGTCATGAACTGGCTTTTTAAATTGTATTATATTGTTTTCTGAGGTCAACTTATGACGTTCACTTGGTTTTTATATTCAAAAACATCAAAATGAATAAGTAACAGGCTATTTTGTACCCTAGTTTTGAGATGAGCTGAAAAACGCTCGGTTTTTATGGGCGTCTCGCACTGAAGACTTGGAAGTAAACGCCCACTACTCAGTTTTGCATATTATAATGAGTTTCGACTCACTTGTCGGTGCACGTGGGGGAAATTGTTTTGAAAACGTCCAATGTTATAAAATGGCAACCGGAATGATTCGCCCATACATGTTCGACCCAGAGTCCGTGTGTTGCACAATTCCTGTCAGATCCAATATAGACGGCACAGCACCGTTCTTTACTCTTAATCGCTCTGCAAATCCAGTCTTGTTTACAAAACAATCCTCAGTAAAATGAAGCGAACAAACGGACAATGTTTTACCCTCATCAGCTGGAACGTCATTAAAAATAAAGTTTATCCATGCAGTCCTATTGGGAACATGAGGAAGCTCATGCAGCGACTGTCTTCTTCCACAACCAGGCGCTGCACAATATACTGTATCGCTCGGTAGCTCGATCCGGTTTGTCATCACGAGTTAGGCATCTATGTTATTTAGCTATGTGTGTAATGCGCGAATCGGTGGGCGGGGCTAACGGGCGTGTTGAAGTCAAACGTGCCTCACAAGCCCTCAAAAGTGAAGCCAAAACGTCTCGATCGCCCCCCTGTGACCGGACCTAGTATAGCTCACAACCCCCGCCTCCCCATGTTATTCAATGGGACGCGAGACCAACTAAACAATTAAATTACATTTCACATATCCTTTTTCCAAAGATAGTTTCTGTCATTTAATGTAGTTTCTATCACGTTGATGTAATTTCAAGTGTTCGTTTTTAAAATAAGTTTGTTTTTAGTTAGTTATGTGATGATAAAATAACGATGCTCTGACATCATGATTGACAGCTGTGATTGACAGGTTCTCTGTGCGAGGTAGTCACTGAAGCACCAGCGGACGTTTTTTAATTATGTTGATTATGTGGTTAGTAGTTGTATTTACCTTATTTTAACATCATTGGAGAAGTACGAAGCAGACAGATGACACTTAATGAAAGTGCGTGAGCTTGCGTTTGATTGAGCGAGAATGAGGGCGCGGCCTTCATTTCGCGGCTTTACTTCCTGCTCACGACTGCGCATGACTGGTCCCGAAACACGCAAGTGCGCAGACTCAAGTCCAAGATGTCAGCGTCACATCGAGACACTGGCGGCTTCAGTTCACTCTGATGGAAAAGAGAGAAGGCGCGTCGTCCATCTTTTTTTACAGTCTATGGTTGAAGTAGGCGTTGATCTTCTCCTGCGGGGGTGGTATGAAAAACGAGTCGTTTGCTGAGCCTGACGTTTTCAGTTCTGAAACTTACAGGATATTCTTATAATATGACGACCTCTTAGATGTCAAAAGCTCAAGGAAACTTTGATTTCTCAGTTCATCACCCCTTTATTAGGAGATAAATGCTTTCATTACTACTGGTGCAGCCAAACGGCAAGCACAAAAGCGGCAGCCCTTCCGGCGCACTCAGTGTTTTCATTCACTCCTTCAAGTGGACTATATTTGTGGACTAATGTAAGGAATAGTGAATGAGTGTAAAGGGAGAAGTGTTTCTTGGATCTCTGCTCCAGGTGTGGCTCCTAAAGACTCCAGCTGTATGATCAATGCTCTGATGCTGCACCACTTCAAGCGAGGCGCATACTACCCTAAAGGGGGCGCCAGTGAGATCCCGTTCCACATCACTAAGGTCATCGAGAAATACAATGGCCGTGTGCTGGTCCGCGCCCCTGTCAGCCGAATCCTAGTGGATAAGAAGGGAGCTGCATATGGTGAGAACACATAAATAACTTCAGGTTCTTCTAATTTAGCATTTATGTAGAGTATGTATTTAATGCGGTTTGATTGACAGGAGTGACGGTGAGGAAAGGTGATGAGCATGTGGAAGTGCGGGCTCCTATTATCATTTCCAACTGTGGGATTTTCAACACTTTCCAGAAGCTCTTACCTCCGGAAATACAAGTCAAACCAGGTGAATAATATTCTGTGTGCGTTAATGCAACATCACCTGGTGTAAAACTGCTCTTGATTGACTTGATGCGTTGTTTTCTTATATTTCAGAGATTCAGAGTCGTCTGAACATGTTGAGGCCCGGTAAAGCCTCGTTCCTCCTCTTCTCAGGGTTTGATGCGACCGAGGAAGAGTTAGACATCGTGTCCACCAGCATCTGGCTCTTCAAATCCAATGACATGGATGGCATGTCAGTATATTAAAAAACATACTATTCAGCTACTTTAGCTTTAGCATATATATATATATATATATATGAAGAGTTCAGATGCAAAAGCCTCTAAATGCCATTTGAAATTTTCTTCTTTAATGATGATTTTTATCAAACTTGTATATTTAAGTTCAGTAATTTCACTTCAATGGCAATGATGATTACCTAATAATTGTTATTTAAGTGAAATTACTGAACTTAAATATACAAGTTTGATAAAAATCATCATTAAAGAAGAAAATTTCAAATGGCATTTAGAGGCTTTTGCATCTGAACACTTCATATATATATATAACTCTAAAAAATGCTGGGTTGTTTCAACCCAAATTTGGGTCAAATATGGACAAACTCAAATGTTGGGTTAAAAATGTAATTAAAAAATGTACAATTGAAAGTGAACGTTGAAGTTGGGTTCAAATTTTAAATTGCATTTTTCACCCAACACTTGGTCCATATTTGAGCCATATTTGTCCATATTTTTTATTATTATTTTTAATTATTAATTATTTATTTTTTAAGTCAAAAAGCAAAGAATACAACCTGTTTATCTTAATATAAAAATATTTGAATGCATTTGGTAATCACTATTCCTAACTAAAACAATCACTTTTTTTTTGCTCTAAACCAAAATCATGGGTCAATGGTTCAAATTAAATTAAAACAAAAATGAATGAAAGTCAAGTAAACCCCTGAAGCACTTAAAAAGAGTATATATTATGGAAGTTATATACTTTAAAAGAATATACTTAAATATGAACAGAATGTAATATTTTCAGACACTATAATTAAATGAAAATGTATTGTAGTTTAAAATTATATTAAATGTAGTTAGTTGAACTTAAGAGTGCTGTTTTGATGCTTTTTAGTACATATTTTTATGTAATTTCATAATTTAACTTTGAAATATGGTTAGTGTACGCCTATTGCAGTGACACACATTTATGGTAAACTAATATGTGACCCTGGACCACAAAACCAGTCACAAGTCAATAGCCAACAATACATTCATTTTATGGGTCAAAATTATATCGATTTCTCTTTTATGCCGAAAATCATTAGGATATTAAGTAAACATCAAGTTCCATGAAGATATTTTGTACATATCCAACCGTACATATACAAAATATTTTTGTGAGTGGATAAAGCAAAATCGTGAACAAAAATGGACAAACTTTAAAGGTGATTTTCTCAATGTTTCGATTTTTTTGCACCCTCATATTCCAGATATTTTTAGTCCAAATATTGTCCTATCCTAACAAACCACACATTAATGGAAAGCTTATTTATTCAGGTTTCAGATCATGTATAAATTTCAATTTAAAAAAGTGAACCTTGTGACTGGTTTTGTTTTTTTGTGGTCCAGCGTCACATGTCTTTTTTATTTCATTTATATGAAACTTGTATGTCATATATTTAAATAAAATATACACGGTACTCAAATAGTTACACATTTTTAGCAGTGAAGTCGCAATTTAGTGTATTTAAAATATATTTAGCCTACAGTTACTGATATCAATAATTTGACATTATTACAAAGTGCACTTTTCAAGCGTTTTAAGAAAGCGTGCTCTCTTTAAAGGATTAGTTCACTTAAAAATAAAAAATAAAAAATAAAAACATAAAACATAGCTGATGATTTACTCACCCCCATGTCACCCAAGATGTCCACGTCTTTCTTTCTTCAGTAGAAAAGAAATTAATTTGGCGCCAAACAGTTCAAGGTCCTAATGAGAGTTTCAAAGGGCTTTAAACGACATCTTATCTAGCGAAACGATCGCTCATTAAAAAAAAAGTTAAGTTAATAGTTAAAATAAATAAGTTTTATAAGCACACATGCTCGCCTGCTCTGCTCTGTGATGCGCGTTCGTGACTCCTGTTCGAACTCGTCTCGTTCATCAAAATGAACGAATCATTTGGTTCTGACTCGAAAAAAGATTTGTTCATTTTGATGAACGAGTTCGAACAGGAGAGTCAAGAACGCACATCACAGAACAGAGCAAGGCGAGCATGTGTGCTTATAAAACTTACACTTTTTTTAAATGAGCGGTCGTTTTGCTTGATAAGACCTTTATTCATCGTCTGGTGTCTTTAAAGCCCTTTGAAGCTGCACTTTGGACCTTGAACCGTTTGGACCCCATTGAAGTCCATATGGAGAAAATCCTGGAATGTTTTCATCAAAAACCTTAATTTCTTTTCGACTGAAGGAAGAAAGACATTGACATCTTGGATGACATGGGGGTGAGTAAATTATCAGCAAAACTTTTAAAGTGACTAGGCTAATCCTTTAAGTACACTTAGGTGGCCTTTTTTTCATTCTTATATTATCTACAAATACGGTTTTTTTAAAAAAAAATACACTTTTAAGATTTGAAGTACACCACAAGTTCACATTCAATACATTTAAGTGCACATTTTCAAAAGCAGATGAAGCATTGATTTGCAAACTACATGAATCGCTTGCAGCTCCAACTATCAAACACTAGGTGGTGCTGTTGACTAAACCATTTCCGGACACGTCCCATCTGTCCAGGCCTGCTGCCACACTTCTGTCTGGACAGGTTTCCTGCTTTCAGTCCAACAAGCAATTCTTAGCTTCCTGCCTGTGGGAAAACATCATTCCAGTCCTTTCCAAACTTTCCTGTACTCTCATGTTGTTTTCTGATAGAGCCGTATGTCTAATTAGCACATAAAGTGAGACTGCAGTAAATTGAGAGTCAATTTTCACCTGCAGGATGGATGAGTTCTTTGGTATGAGTAAAGACGAGGCGCCAGAGAACATTCCCATGATGCTCCTCACTTTCCCCTCAGCCAAAGACCCCACATCACAGATCCGTCACCCAGGTAACATCACTTATCAAGGCCAAGGATTTTTTTAGACAGTAATTAGGAAATATTATTACAATTTAAAGTCACTGTTTTCCTTGTGGATATATGTTAAAATGTAATTTATTCCTGTGATCAAAGCTGAATTTCAGCATCATTACTCCAGTCTTCAGTGTCACATGGTCCTTCTAATATGATGATTTGATGATCAAGAAACAGTTATGATTATTATTAATGTTGCAAACAGTTCATATTTTCTGTGGAATCCGCGATCAATTTTGTTCATGATTCTTTGATGAATGGAAAGTTCAAAAGAACAGCATTTATTTAAAATAGAAATTCCTTATGATAAATGTAATGCTTTAGTACTAATTAAATGTATTAATTTCTATATGTAATTAAAAATATTAACTTTTATACTTAAAACAAATCTGTCTATAAAATAGTCACTTCATTTTGATTTGAAAATATTTAATATTTAATTTTCATATTTCTCATGATTTAGAGATATTTAAACATTTGACTGAAAAACAAGAAAACAATAATTGTTTAGAAAATGCCGTTTTTGCTGTGTATTGCTGATTAATAATTTTTGGAAACCATGATACTTTTTTTCAGGATTCTTTGATGAATAGAAAGTTCAAAACCACTTTTATTTGTTTATTTTTTACTGTCAATTTTGACCAATTTACTGCATCCTTAGAAAATCTAAATATAAATTTCTTCTTTAAAAAAAAAATCATACTGCCTCAGACTTTTGAACAGTTGTAGTGCCTGTTTGAGTCTGATATTAAAATAAAGAAAAAACACTTCATTATTCAGACAGCTAATGTTCGCTGAAAATGTTCATTTTTTGCATTTATAAATGACGTGTTTGTCATTTGCACGAAATCATGATTCTGTTGTGCTGTTAATAATGTCATGCCATATTCTAACAACATACACATTTTCCAGGCAAGTCATGTATGACCATCCTGACCATGGTCAACTATGAATGGTTTGAAGAGTGGAAAGACACTCGAGTGAGGAAGAGAGGCGACGATTACTTCGACTATAAGATGAGATTTGCCAACCATCTCTTTGACTGGGCCTGCAAACACTTCCCGAAACTCAGAGATAAGGTACTTCGAAATCTGTTATTTTAACATGGAAAATGAGTGAAAAGGGAGAAGTGTGTAATCTTTTCAGTGTTAAAATACTTTTGTCCTTTCCTGAATAATGTGCAGAGTCACGTAAGTCATTCATAGGTTGACCGAAGAGTCTAAATAAGGACAGCAGCACCTTATTGCAGTACACAAGATCCAGGGGGTGGAGTTACATCCAGATCTAAGGGGTGGAGATGGGTAGGATTAGGGGTGGGGTTAGGGATCAGGGGGTGGAGATGGTAGGATTGGGGGTGGAGTTAGGGATCGGGGGCGGAGATTGGCAGGATTATGGGGCGGAGATCGGTAGGATTAGGGATCAGGGGCGGAGATGGGTAAGATTGGGGTGGGGTTAGGGATCAGGGGGCGGAGATGGGTAGGAATAGGGGTGGAGTTAGGGATCAGGGGGTGGAGATGGTTAGGATTAGGGGTGGGTTAGAGATCAGGGGGTGGAGATGGGCAGGATTAGGGGTGGAGATGGGCAGGATTAGGGGGTGGAGATGGGTAGGTTTAGGGATCAGGGGACGGAGATGGGTTAGATTGGAGGTGGAGTTAGGGATCAGGGTGCGGAGATGGGTCGGATGAGTGGTGGGGTTATGGATCAGGGGCAGAGATGGGTAGGATGAGTGGTGGGGTTAGGGATCAGGGGTGGAGATGGGTAGGATGAGTGGTGGGGTTATGGATCAGGGGGCAGAGATGGGTAGGATTAGGGGTGGAGTTAAGGATCAGAGGGTGGAGATTGGTAGGATTAGGGGTGGAGTTAGGGATCAGGGGCAGAGACGGACAGGATTAGGGGGTGGAGATGGGTAGGTTTAGGGATCAGGGGACGGAGATGGGTTGGATTGGAGGTGGAGTTAGGGATCAGGGGGCGGAGATTGGTAGGATTAGGGGTGGGGTTAGGGATCAGGGGTGGAGATGGGTAGGATGAGTGGTGGGGTTATGGATCAGGGGGCAGAGATGGGTAGGATTAGGGGTGGGGTTAGGGATCAGAGGGTGGAGATTGGTAGGATTAGGGGGCGGAGATGGGTAGGTGTAGGGGTGGTTAGGGATAAGGGGTGGAAATGGGTAGTCTCATTACTCACCTATAGCCTGTTCATTGACTTGCCAAAGAGTAGGAATGATTTTCATTATTACCTGGAGAAAGTCATTCCCATTCATCTCAACGGCAGTTGCTTTGCTAGCAGAGGACACACACTCATATACTCACAGCAAAGATCTTTTTATTCTTCATTTAAGGGCAAAAATAATCTTTAAACGATAAAAAATGATAAAAGGTCATTCAAAATGTCAAAACAGAACAGTGAACCTTGTTCTCAGGATTTAGTTTGAGGCACTTAGTATTAAAGTTTATAGTGTGAACTTTAGTCAAAAAATGTTGGCCTGGAAAATGTTTGAATTGTTAAATCTATTAAAGATTATAAGGACACGTGAATTCAAAACAAAATAATGATTTGCATTTTGCACAGAGAAATCATTTATAATAACCACTGAAATATTCCATTAAAAAAAGATTTTTAATGTTTTTGAATCTAATGCTCATCAATGCTGCATTTATTTGAAATACAGTAAAACAGCAATATTGTAAATATTCTTTGCCTATTTTAATGTATTTCAAATGTATGATGACTTTAGCTTTGTTTTCTGTGTCTGCAAAATAATCAGTATTATTTATAGATGTATGCAGATGTCAGTCAGAAAGTGAGCGTGATTGAGTGTTCAGAAGGATCACTGTCTCTCTCTCTCTCTCTCTCTCTCTCTCTCTCTCTCTCTCTGTGTGTGTGTGACTCAGCTGGTGTATCAGGAGGCAGCAACTCCTCTCACAAACACACACTACCTCGGCTGTAACCTAGGGGCCATATACTCTGCTGACCACAACCTGGACCGCTACTACTCAGAGGCCATGGCTCGAAATCGCTGTGATACCCCCGTCAAAAACCTTTATTTGTCAGGTACAGTGCTCCTCCGGCTCTTCACTGTTTTCTGCAAGGGTTAAAGAGGGGCTGCAAAGAATACTTTATAAAGTTCCTACCAACACTAGTTAACACGAATCAACAATGAGAAATACTCCTTAAATAAGCATTTATTTATTTTGGTTGCACTTTATTTTACAGTATATGCACTTTCAATGTACTAACAGTATATTTACCAATAAAGTATGATTAATATAAGGTAACTGCATGGGTAAAGGTCAGGTTTAGGGGTGAGTTCAGGACTAGTTCCTAGTTATTACCCAGTTATTGTAATTAATAAGTATATAGTATGTACATGTGAAACAGGACTGTAAATGAAAGTGCTACCTTAATCTTTACTAATACGTTATTCAAATCAAAAGTTGAATCTGTTAATATTATTTAATGCATCGGTTCCCAACGGGGGGATCGCGGCCCACAAGGGGGCCTCAGCGAGCTCTGTGGGAGTCGCGTCATATTTTTAAAAGTTTTGAGCAATGAGCATTAAATAAGAGTCCTTTACTTTTTTTCTGTTCAAAATTTATATAATGGGCGAGTTCCTCATGAATCCATCAATCCGTGTTTTAGTCTGATCCTGAACCACTATGGTACACCTATAATATACGTGTTTACATTGGGACTATTTTACACTGGTTCGGTTCGTTGTCGCTGCGGAGTAGCCCAGTACCTGCGTGACTCGTCATAGACGTACACAGAGAGAAGTAGTTCCGGCTACTATGTTTATAGCCAAAAGCGTCAAAAATAAAGCCTCACGAACAACTTACAAGTATTGAGGCCCCAGACATCAGTCATTTATTAATAGCCTATATTCTTTTCTTTCTTTTTTACCTACACACCAGTGTGATTTTTTTTATTTATTTTTTTTCATTTCAAATAGGGCCAAGGCTATAGACTTTTCCTAGGCTTACGTTCTTAAATTACAAATGGCCTACTGATGTTTTTGTTATTGTATTTTCAATATAATAGGCTATTATTTATGCATAAACATATCTGGTTATAGCCTAGTAAACATAGTGATAATATAATTAAACCTAAACGTGAAGCCCTAAAATATTTTCTTGGGAAAAGGGGGGGCTAAAATATTAGTAAATATTACTAATATTAGTATAACTAATATGAAGTATAACTAAAATGATGTAAATATTAGTATAAATAATATGAAGCCCTAAAATATTTTCTTGGGAAAAGGGGGATCTCGGATCACTGATTTAATGGACCTGAGCTAACATGAACTAACAATGAATAGTTGTATGTTATAACTAACTTTAACAAAGATTAATAAATAGTCAACAAATGTATTGCTCATTGTTAGTTTTAGTCTCAAGTAGTCTCAATTTTTATATTATATACAATTTGTATTATTATAGACCATTTTGCAAGATGTAAACAAAACTGGTCCAGAAGCACTTCCTGTTTCAGTTTTTTAACACTACATAAAAGCTGGGATAAAATACAACCAACAGAACATATAAAACTGAATCAAAAAGTTAAACAAACATCTTTAAGATTTTTTTCTTTACATGTGAAATAAAGAAAACGGTTACAAACTGAAACAGGAAGTGTTTCTAGACCATTGTTGTTTACATCTTGCAAAATGGTCTATACACACACAGATTTATATATATATATATATATATATATATATATATATATATATATATATATATATATATATATATATATATATATATAATGTGCATAGCTATATTACCTAATATGCAATATTTAGCAACAAATATTTCTGCCACTTCACTCCATTTAAAGATCAGAGCATTTGAACTTGTTTTCTGTGCATTACAGGCCAGGACATGTTCAGCTGTGGTATCGCTGGTGCATTGCATGGTGGTCTTCTCTGTGCCGCCACCGTCCTAAATTACCGTGTGTACATCGACCTCATGCTTATCAAGAAACAGCTGAAGTGGAAGAAAGCAAAGGAGGCAGCGAGACTGGCTAAGCTGAAGAAGCAGTGATGAAGCGGTGCTGCCTCTGCAGTTTAACAGGAGAACTGAACAGGTAATGTCATGTGACACGGACTGAGCCAGTGTGACATCAGCACCAGGTCCTCCAGCTCCACCACTCGTTCACAATCACAGCAACATGAACCCGTCACACCCTCATTCAAGGACTCACCTTTATCATCTGTGTGCTCATCTAACCATCCTGAATAGAAACTAAAAATCCTCAGTTATTGGAATGTAACTAACGATAAAGTTTAGAGTGGCTTCAGAAATTAATGAAAAACATACAGTTAATGAAGAACATTGCTATATTTTTGTGTAGTTAATTAAGAGAAGGAGGACTTGAACGCACCATAAGCACTGAAATAAAAACAAATACATATTTCTACAAAAATAGAAGAAATATTTCTAAAAATGGAAGAGCAGCTCTTAATTGCTTTGGGGTTAGTCGTATACTTTAACCTATTATCAGTTAAAGATTTTAATATTATGTATAAACCTATAATATTGCCTTTTGACATAATCTATGATTAGAGAAAATGTGTATTTTTTTTTTTTTAATTTCACCTAAAATGCTACAATCTTGAGCGTATTTTTGTAGAAGTTTGCATCATGCTGGTTCGCTCAACAAAAAGCCAATAGGTGAAATGTTGCCTGAAAAAAAAAAAAAAAAAAAAGCTCTGTGACCAACTAAATTTTATGTTTTTATGATATTCCTCATGATAGACTTGAATTTTTGGGCCTAAATACAGTCGTCTGATGTAAAGGCTATACATGACCTACTTCAGTGTCACCCGCTTTCAACTCTTTCAGTCTTTAAGACATTTTCCCTGAACGTTTGTGTTATAACAGCAATAGAGCATGATTATAAACACAGTGAGGCTGATGAGTTTAACCTGTTCACTGTGATGATGTTTAATGTTTATACACTTGTTAGCAAACTCCTTATCAGGACAAAAGCTTTAAAAACATCATGAGGTACTGATTTTTTTTTTATGTTGTGAAATAAAAGGTGAAAATGTGTTTTTGTGTTTTGTTTTAGGCTTTTAACTAAAACCCCCTGGGACGTGCTAAACTGATTATCGAGTTTTATCGTACAAAAAACAAGTAATTCCCGCAGCATTCTAGTTCAACCAAGGTTAAAAGCTCAATGCAATAGAAAAATCAGGGTTAAAGGTTCACTCAAAAATGTAAATAATGTCAGTAATGACTCTCCTGCATGTTGTTCCAACCCCGTAAGACTTTCATTCATCTTCTGAACACAAATTAAGATATTTTTGATTAAATCTGAGAGCTGGATCACTCCTCCATAGGCTTCTTAAGGGATCAAAACTTGCCTGTACAGAAAAGTTATTAAAGACATCGTTAAAATAGTCCAAGTGACTACAGTGGCTCAACCTTTAGGTTATCAAGCAACGGGAATACTATCTGTGCGCAAAAAAACAGACGAAAATAACGACTTTATTTAACTATTCATTCTCGAGATTTCACGTAGTGTAACAGCGCACCGCATCTGTGTTGCACAAAAAGTATTCTCGTCGCTTGATAACCTTAAGGTTGGGCCACTGTAATCACTCAGACTATTTTAACGATGTCTTTAATAACTTTTCTGGGCTGGCAAGTTTCAATTCCTTAAGCCCCGTTCACAGCGCCAGCGACTTCTGTCGATATAAATACAAATACTATAATATAAATACTGTTCGTTTTCTCACACAAACCGCTCGTTTCGTGTCTTAGGCCATCAATGTGTACTTACATTTACGAGTCATTAAATCATGTTTAATTTGGACTTCTCTGTGCATGCTCTTTGAGGTGGTGACCATAGACCTCCATTATATGACTGACAGACAAGATATCAAAAAATCAAGATATAAAATATATAAAAATATGGTAAGCTAAAACATACCAAAAATTAATTTCAAAGTGAGCTATCCCTTTAAGGCTAAAAAGAAAACGTATGCATTTTGGCGAGTGTTTTTATATTACCACAGTGGTGTTCAGTGGATTAAATATTTTACTAGATTAACGATCGATCAATCAACAAATTAAACTCACTCATACTGGCATAAATTATTAAAATGTCATTCAAATTTGACAAATAATTAATATTCTTGTCTCTGATAGTCAACGTAATGCAGGGGAAATTGTCAAATGAACTGCAGCAGTGCTAAACGTGCATCATAAAATTAAAACACTCGAACTATAACGTTAAACGTATGAATTAAACTCACTGAGATTGTCGATAGTTTCTTTTCCATGCATCATTTTATTATCCATGTGGTTCTAGTCAAATCATATAAAACAGTGAAATCGTCCTCAACACTTTCTTTCTGTCTTGCCTGGACTCGAGACGGTGACGTGAGCTCCACTCAAAGTCTTCTTTCCTATTGGTTGTCGCTCACGAAAATCACTTCTCATTTGCATAAATTTGAAATTTCTCAACTTTTGTCGCTTGTCTCTTGACACGCCCACATTCTGTTGCCAACGGTCACTGTCGCTCGTGTCGCCGGAAGTCGCCAGCGCTCCATTGAAATGAATGGGATCAGTTGCTTTGTCGTTGGCGGTGTGTGATGGAGGAGTGATCCAGCTCTCAGATTTAATCAGAAATATCTTATATTTGTGTTCTGAAGATTAACGAAAGTCTTACGGGGTTGAAACAACATGAGGGGCAGTAATTACTGACAGAAGAATACATTTTTGGGTGAACTATCCCTTTAAACTGTCAAAGGAGCTTTTGAGAAGCATTAGATCTGTAGAACTAAGTACCATAACAACATCGACACATTACCTGGTTTTCAAGCAGACCTCACACCTTTATGCTCTTCTGACCCAGGCTTGATCCCCGTGGATATTGGTGCACTAGCAGGAATCAAAGGAATTGTGGGAAACCTCAGACTTCCTGATTTAAGTGGACATTTCCCCTGGGATTCCCTTACAGATTGGTTGGCATAACACTGCCCCTGACAGACGTGTGTGTGTGTGTGTGGGACGGGGAGAAGGATATGAATGGCTTCACTGTGATTCAGAGTCCGAGTCTAAATACGGCTCTACTCCTGTACGCATGGGTTGATATTCCCATGAAATAAATCTATAAAGTGAGTTTTAGGCAAGTCAGGTTCATAAAAATTAAAATAAAAACAAAGCTAAAATGTTTTCCAACTAAGAATTCTGAAATATTTCAGTGCTTGGATTACACATTTTCAAAGAGTCATAGACGCAAATGAACTTGTTTAAAATTTAGTTTGAACTGCAACCAAAAACACTGAAGAGAACCAAAATACACAGGAGTTAGATGCCAGATGGGTGAAATGGACCCGCATTTCATGGATCATTTCATCGCAGCCCATGGGAATGCAGTCGTGTACAGTGAAACATACACAATGATAACACGAATGGGAGCAAAATTAGGCAAAAACTTGACTATGAAAAGAAAAATAGAAAATTGAATGGTTGATCTTCCTAAGCCATATTATTGGCAGTGATGAGTAGTAATACGATGACTGGTTTTTATATAGTACAGTATATGTAAGTAGTCTATTATGCTGTTATAATCCTATTAGGATTTCATTTAACTTTCTGGCTATATTAAAATCAACGATTTCACTGAATTTTGCTCAGTTTGGCCCACTAAAATGAATGGGAAAACGCATATGCAAACTAAAGATCATTTAATCAAATTGGTAACACTTTACTTGAGGGGGTGTGCATAAGACTGACATGACACCTTCATAACCATTACATGACACATGAGTTGAATATGAAGTAGGGTTTATGTATGTTTATGACAACTCATTAAGTGTCTTTCGCTCAATAATGACATTTTAATTGCAAATATGACATTGTTTGAGATGTCTTAGTTATGACATCTTGACATAAATGAAGTTAATCTGTCATGTGGTTGACTTTGACATTGGCTGTCATGAGGCATTATAACTGTCATGCATATTTTCGTGAGCTCAACTACAGTGGCACTAATTGAATTTGTCATTAAAAAGTTATAATGGCTTCATGACAGCCAATGTCAAAACCAACCACCTGAGAGTTTAATGTAATGTTAAACAATAAAGCTAGGTGCTTTCTTAAGTTATGATGTATTGGTTTATGTCAAGTTGTCATAACAAAGACATCTCAAACAATGTCATATTTGCATTAAAAATGTCATAACTGAGTGAATGACACTTAAAAAAAACTTCCTTCATATTCATGACATATGTAATGTCATGATTATGAAGGAGTCTTATGCACGCCCCTTCAAGTAAAGTTTTACCAAAAAGTTTCTATATAATTTGTCTAAAGGTTCAATGAACTGTTCCATAAAAAATAAAAAAGATTTTCTCACTGATTTCAAATGCAGGCTTGACTAAGATGTCTAAATGTTAATATTTCTTGCAAAAGAGAGACCATGCACGAGTAGCTGAAGCTCAAATGATACAGCTGTTCACAATTGTGCTAGTATTTGGCTAATGATGGATGATGAACTCACTGGTGCTTGAGTCTCCGCCCCTGCAGTATAAGCTCCTCCCATGGGCGGGGCTTAACGCCCATCTGAGCTGTGCTGCTGTGTGCAGGCCAGAAGATCCAGCTGTTTCTAATCTGAGTGGGCTGTTCAGAAACACAAAGAGAGATCTCTGAGGAGAGAGAGAGAGAGAGAGAGAGAGAGAGAGAGAGAGAGGGGGAAGGCAGGAAACGTGTTTTTAGCTGAAGAGAGAGAAAAAAACCAACACTAAAAACTGCCACATTAATTAACAAAAGTTTATGAACTGTGCTATAATGTGTCATCACATAACATAAAAGTTCCAATAAATATTAGTTTGAACATTGTGGACTGACTGAAGCTGTATGGATCTGATTAATTCTACATGCATAAAAGGCAATGTTATTTTATTATCTTTGCGATACAAATTTTTATATTCCATCAACGTGAAAATAATAATTTTACGACATTTCCATTAACCCTAAAACACAACACAATGCAATGCGTAATTCAAAATGAAGGTGAACCACCTGTAAAAACACACAATACGGAAAATTAAATTAAATTGATGCATTTATTTTTTTCAAGTAACACATTTTGTTATGGTTTTAGTTTAAGTTTACTATAATAACCCTGATCAAGGGAAAAAATGAAAGTGAGTACACTGTAAAAAATCATTGTTGGTTTAACTTAAAAAATTAAGTAACCTTAAGTTCATTGAAATTGAAAAATTGAGTTAATACAATGAAGGAGATTGATTTAATAATCAGAAACTCAAAATATTATGTTAACTGAACCACATTAACTATCTAAGTTGATTTGACAGAAGAAAAAAACGTTATGATGACAAATCTTGTTTTTTTTGTTTTGTTTTTTTTACAGAGTACAAATATGGTTGTCTTTCCCAGCTGTTTTTAATATTTTCTGCTCTATATCATCTAAATCATTTAGTGTGTTCGAGAGCGAGAGAGAGCATTGTTGGCGTATTCGGCACTTCAGGACAATCCAGCAAAGATTTTTCCATGTCTGTGGAAAACAGGCTAGACTCAAACACACAACAGTAAAACGGCGCGACTGAAAAAACAAAAGTATCGCACACAACATTCAACTGAACAGGAGTGACCTGTTTTAAAAAAATAGTCACTATTCAGAAACCTTAAAATAAGATGAAGAAAGTGTCTGTAATCTGTGATGTCAGATTGGTGTGATTGGTGGAGTGTGTGTTGGGCAAAAAGTCTTGTTCTGTCTGTCGCTTCTTCTGCCTCTGACTCACAGCACTGGAATTCTCTTTGGCAGCTTCTCTCCTCTCCGTTTTCAGCTGTTGGATATATTGCCTGGGGTAAATTTTGTTATATGCAGGACCGAACGAGAAGGAGTGAGAGGAGGGGGAGGCCTTGTAAAGGGGAAAAGTCCAGGACTCGGGTTTATATACACTGAGAAACAAACAAAGGAAGTGAAGTCACATTGCTAAGCAACGTCTAAATGGGACCAAACACGAATCCTAGGAGTCACCTGGACAAACCTAAACCTATTATTTTTTATATGAGTTTGATTTTAGAGTTTTTTGTTGTTTTTTTTCTATTTATCTGAGTTCTAGTTAATTTCCATTAGAATCTAATCGAGATGTTAGGGTTATGGTTAATAAGTTGACCAACAGTAGTATCTGTTGTGGAGCATCAAAACAAAGAGTTAGGAGATATTAAAGGAGTAGTTCACTTTTAAAAAATCTTTTGCTGATAATTTACTCACCCCCATGTCATAGATGTCCATGTCATTCTTTCTTCAGTCGAAAAGAAATTAAGGTTTTTGATGAAAACATTCCAGGATTTTTCTCCATATAATGGACTTCAATGGGAACCAAACGGTTCAAGGTCCAAAAGACAGTTTCAGTGCAATATGGTCAAAGGGCTTTAAACGATTCCAGACGATGAATAAGGGTCTTATCAAGCAAAACGAGCGGTCATTTAAAAAAAAAAAGTTTACGTTTTTTGAGCTCAAATGGTCGCGTTGCTCTGTTCTGTGATGCACGTTCGTGACTCTCCAGTTCATAAAAATGAACGAATCTTTTTCCGAGTCAATTTGTTTGTTTCGTTCATTGAATGAACTAAATGACTTGGAAAAGATTCGTTCATATTTTTTAAATGAGCAATCGTTTCGCTTGATAAGACCCTTATTCATCGTCTAAATCGTTTAAAGCCCTTTGAACAGTTTGCACTGAAACTGTCTTTTGGACCTTGAACCGTTTGGTTCCCATTAAAGTCCATTATATGGAGAAAATCCTGGAATGTTTTCATCAAAAACCTTAATTTCTTTTCGACTGAAGAAAGAATGACATGGACATCTTGGATGAAATGGGGGTGAGTAAATTATCAGCAAATGTTTTTTTTTTTGTGTGTAACACACAGTGAATTAATTTTTTACATTTTAAAATCGGGATGTGGAAAATTTTATAGGCCTACAATACCCACAAACAGTGTAGTTATTAGTCTATGCATGCTTTAAATGTTACAAGGTGAAGACAGTAGCTTGAGGCAGCACACACACCCCTGCTGTCACACACTAATCTGCTGCAGACAACAATCACACTAAATACCCCCTCTCTAAACAGACACAGCCTCCACTTCAACTAAATAACCCCCCGCTGACAGAGCAAGCCTCACTTAAGCCATCTCTGCAGGATCACATAATTGTATTGAAATGGTTTGGGTGGGAACCGCAATTACTGTACATACATTCTATGGTATTAAATTAAGGGATAATAAAGAGTATTTGATAAAACTATAACATATAACGCCCTGCATTGTTTGTGATGCCAAAATATCAGAAACATGGACATCTTGGATGACATGGTCAGTAAATTATCACCAAAAGTTTTTTTCAAAAGTGAACTACTCCTTTAAGTAGGTTAACTTTTTATTATTTTAGGTATAATGTAATCCAAATGAAGCCACAGCGGTATAGTGTGGTGTTTCGTTCTTTAATGAATCAGTGTTTTTGAACGAATCGCTGAGTGAATGATTCACCAACTCACTCATCATAAATTAGGTCACTTGGCGGCGCCATTTTCTGGCGGAAGGATTTGCAGTGTTTAGTGTTTGTTGACAATGGAAAGGGGAGCATTTGAGTCGCTTGAAAACCACAAAACTGAGGACAACAGCTCAAGTGGAAGACATTAGTGGATGTAAAACCTTCAGGTGGCACACAGCTCCATTATATCTCCATCTCTGTAAGTTAACGTTACTGAAATCAATCACACATGAAAACTCCGTTAACTGCCTCACGTGAAGCACTGCAAATGAGAGTTTGCAGCTATGCTCTAAAACTACTAGGCTACATATTTGTATATATGTATTTTGCTGACAACTTAAAATATGTGCTTTATACAAACACACAATCATCTTTAAATCAATAGTTTTACAATTTGTCCATCGTTTTTCATTCGCTTGCTTGATTGTTTCCTCAGTTAACTACACTATCTAGCTACCTAGCTTTGATTTTTTTCTGTTATTTTTATATACTTTGTTTGCTTTAAATCAAAGTTTATACAGTGTAAGTATAAAACAAATACTTTAAAAAAAATCGCTATGGAAAAAAGTAACGGGGAAAAGGCCATTTAATAAGTGTGTGGCACGTTTGCACTAAGTTATATTGAATTATTCCGCGGTGTGTAATTCGCTTTAGAAGAGCAGACTGCTGTGTGTTTGGAAGATGTGGAAGGAAACTGTCAGTGCATTTATTCATCATTTGAGAATAATGAGAATGCAATCAATCAACTAAGTTTATCTAAGTAATATCTTCACATTTCACAGGGAAATCCATTATTGTTAGTGTATCAAGTCTCGTTTATTTAGTCAGTGGGGGTTGCATGTACGAGTGTGTGTCTGCATCCGCTCTCTCTCGACTCTGAGCGTGTCGTCCCAGTAGGAAAGGGATGGGAGTGTGTTTGTGTGTGGTGTGTGAACTGTTTTCTCTGGACACACTTCAGTGCCTTCTTGGGCTGCAATGGAGGAGGTCTTACAGCTTGCAGTCGGACAGGGGTCTTGGCTAAAAATGTTTATATTGAAGCAAGGTCCAAAAACTGTGTTTGTGTGAGGGATAAAAATCCAGTGGCACATTTTTATTCTTTAGCAAAAATGTTGCCACCCGAATGTATTAGCAAAAACAGAGCTATTCTACTAGTAATAAGTGTATTACCTTGCAAACAACAACATTTCACTGAAGCATACTAACAGAGTTTACCGGAAAGGATCTCTTTTATGGCTTGCAGAAGACTTTTTAAAGGGAGAGGATTATGGTTGAGCTGTGTTTAACCTGTACTTATTTTATGAGTCATGATTCACTCTTTCCCTTGGAAAATCCTCAGTCTTTCTGTCATTTGCCTTCCTGCGTCCTTTAAGATCGTATCTGAGTGTATTTTTTCTCTAGTATTTTTTCTCTCTCTCACAGTGTAATAAATATTGCCTGTATTATGTTAAACAACTATTTAAGTATATTGTCTGGTCTTGTTGAATATATTAGTGGTTCACTGTAAATTATATACTTGAATTCATACCTTTTTACTGCCAGTGACCCTACCTTTCAAGTTTAGAAGTTTTTTATATATTTAAGAATATAATACTCTTCTTTTTTTCAGAAAGGATGCTTTAAATTGATCAAAAAAGACAGTAAATACTTTTACAAAAGATTTCTATTGAATAGAAATGCCGCACTTTTGAACCTTCTATTCAAAGAATCCTAAAAAAAGGATCATGGTTTCCAGAAAAATATGAAGCAGCACAACTGTTTAGCATTGATAATAATCAGAAATGTTTCTTGTGCAACAAATCATCATATTAGAATGATTTCTGAAGGATCATGTGACACTGAAGACTGGAGTAATTATGCTGACAAAGTCTTACCCCAAACTTTTGAAAGGTATATGTCCTGTTAATTCAAATATAAATTGATATTTTTACTTTGTATACTTGATAATTAATTAAAATAATGTACACTTTGCTTTGCATGAAGTGCTTTAGTGTCTGTTTGTAGGGAGTATTTCAGTTTAGAAAGTACAGGCATTGAAAGTAGTTCAGTTTTTAGCAGGTTCTGTGGTTCACATCTCAAGACATGACCAACGCCAGACCACCTTAAATCACGCAACAGCCTCTCGTAAATAACTGAACACAATGTTGAGTTTCCACAAACCCAGTAAATCATTGTCAAACTGTCGACCAGACGGTCTGAAAATCTTTCTTTGCTGTCTGAAAGGCTGAAGTGGCTGTCGCTCCTATTGTATCTTCTGTTAGTAGTATTCTTCATAAACTTTATTATTATTCCTCTCTCATTGGAGTCTATGGGGACATAGGACACTGATCTGTTCAACTCAAGATCTGTTCAACTCTATAGCGCCACCACTAGTTCAAAAATCACTTTTTAAATGTTTAAATCTTTTGAACCCTTTGTTCTAGAAAAACCTGGTTCCTCTCATCATGCTGATCACATTCAACATCTTACATGTTTAACATGGAGATAGATGGAGTTCAACATGGAGATAGATGGA
The DNA here is from genome assembly GCF_016745375.1 of Pimephales promelas. The sequence goes on along the minus strand of NW_024121854.1, from coordinate 647,915 downwards.
AACAAAAAACAAAGTTTTCTACTACCCCCGTTTTCCACTCACACACACATAAGTGTATAATTTACTCAAATGCCTTTCCTTTTTATATATTTAATGATTTGCAGATTTATAACTTTATTACCTCTGAAGACGTTTTGACTAACAAAAGATTTGAGCGGTGGATGCTCCTTTGGTTATGAACAGCTCGTGCAAACGTGTGTGTGTGTGTGTGTGTGTGTGTGTGATCTAGGGCTGGGCGATATGGCCCAAAAAAAATTATCACGATACTTTTTTTTATATCAGTCGATATCGATAATTATCACGATATATGTCAAATCTTTATTTCTTTCGAGTTTAAAGGCAGATTTTTGCTCCTAAGTGAAAGTTGTATTAACCAGAGTGTAAATTGTGGTTTTAAACTACTCTTTATTACTCTTTATTCTTTATTTAAACTACTCAGCACCTCACTATCATGGCAAAATGTAACTTTATGGTTTCTGTGGTATTTGTATGAAAACAGTGGCCTAACAGTTAAATACATTATTAAATGCTGTACTTATATTTCATAAGATATTTAATGAATTGTCTACATTAATAATATTCAATATGTATATCCCACATTTCATGGTGCAGTTAATATTACTAGGCTAACCTTACAGTAAATCCATGGTAGGCTAAATGGATTCAGTATCAATACAGATTCTGACTGGATCATTGCACACAGTGTTTCTCCTTTTTGTCAGCGGTGTTTCATCTGCCTTTAAACTGGTTTAAACTTGACATCAGTGTTCTTCGCTGAACTCAAGCGCTTCTCGCTGGATGTCTTGAGCGAGACGATCAAAGCAATCGCGTCTGCTCTAGCGAGCACGCGCTGCGCTCACTGCCATTTGGACTTTGAGCCAAGCGGATAAATGCTCCGTGTGGCACACGCGGTTCAAATGAGTTTCGTTCCGCTTTTGCCGCATAAACATTATCGAACATTTATCGACCTCTTGATATCGTTTTATCGAGAAAAATTATATCGCGATAATTTTCGTTATCGTTTTATCGCCCAGCCCTAGTGTGATCCATGAGCATTCACACCTCTGGATGCTGTTTCGTTTGTCACCAGAGGGGGCATAGTTCTGCAAAAACTCAGAGACTTGCACAATGCACCTTTAATGCCGAATACCAATTTTGCCAGTAACGAGCCGCCATCTGCTGCGATATTGAAATTCGTCATAGTATCTTTTAAAATAGTTGCTACATCGACACAAAATTTGATCATCGACAGCATAAGGATATGCTATAAGGATTTTTGCAAAAACATTTTCCAAATTATGTTTTCTCAGACTGTCATCATATTTCTTTGCTTATATCGATTCTGAATATGTAATTTTTTCATTTTACACAATTGTGTCTGTCTGCCAGTTTTGAAGTAAATGAGCAATTATTTTGCTACTCCTAAACTTGTCCAATTTTGTCCAAAATCGGATCAGATGATTTTTGGACTGAAAAATGACGGAACGGTAAATAACTATAATATGCAGTCTATGTATATACAAAATTATTAAAAACAACTATAACAGGCAGTCTATTTATATACAAAATTTCATTTTGAGTTCATTCCCACCTGAACTCCGGTGTTTTCCGAGTGGCGTATGGTGATGAGTGACAAGCACCTGAACTAAGATCGTGGGCTCCACTCCTGCATGGTGCAACTTTATTAAGTGTATGTATTGTCACTTCAATCCCTTTGTTATCTGGGTAAGCATTGGACTCATCTTTCTTCCTCTTGGATTGTTCATTTTGAGTTCATTCTCACCTGTACTTCTGAATCTGTTGTAGATGTACAATCTCTTTCTTCTTGTTGTGTTCTTCTGGCTCTGCACTGCTGTTGCTGTGCCATCTATATTCTCTCATCCTAAATATTTTGTTGAAAATCAGTCCAGAGTGCCATTGTCACAGGAATGTTGTCTTGATGCACAGCACCAAAGCATGTGTAGGGAAATTGTCTACTCCTTAATAAACTGGACGCTGATATTAAGTGTCTTGCGCACAAATGTTTAACCTGATACGTGTCTGTGCTTGTGCTATTCTGAGACTGCTCTTTCAAGGATTATGTGCACATGCAAACTAGTGAAACTAGTAAATTTCTGTAGACATACTGTGAAGTTCACTGACATTTCACTGTTATTTTCGAGGAAAAAGATCACACATGTTGACCTCCTGTGACTAAGTGCATACTGTAAAGTGAGAACATGTATCATGTATAAAATGCCAAAAATGGTGATCATTGACACTGATTTGATCGCAGGGGTGCACATAACTTTTCTAGGGAACACCTGGAGACTTTACGCCGCACACTTAACATACAAGGCGTCATCATTTTCATCCTGACTGATCTTTTCTCTCAAAGATGATATTTTATTAACATTAATGACACAAAAACAACAGCAGGAATATTAGGCTGCTGTCACTTTAAGACTGAATGCAGAAACCGAATATACCAACGTATCAGATTTTTATTTTTCGTTGTCAAAGGTTCACTTACTCATAACCGAGACGGGTAATTCGACATAATTTTATGTGTCCGTTCAAGCCATAGACTGTAAAAAAGATTGACGACGCCCCTTCGCTCTCTTCCGTTGGTCAGAACTGAAGCCGTCAGTGTCCCGATATGGCGCTGACATCTTGGAACTTGAGTCTGCGCGGAAGCGATCTCGCAACCAGACATGCGCAGTCGTGAGCTGGAAGTAAAGTTACGAAATCAAGGCCCCGCCCTCACTCTCGCAGAATCAATCTGAAGCACACGCTCCTGCACTTTTTTTTTATTAATTATAGAAATTTAGATATTAAATTTAAAACTCCAATCTCCTCAGTCCTCTGAAAATCCCCCAAAAATGTCTGTGGGTGCTTCAGTGACTACTTCGCTTAGAGAACATGTCAATCATGACGTCACACCACCACATCAAATAACTAACTAAAAACAAGCTTATTTTAAAAACAAACACTTGAAATTACATCAGGGTGATAAAAACTACAGTAAGTGACCGAAACCAAACTATATTTGAAGTTGTTTTAATTGTTTAGTTGGTCTCACGTGCCGTTGAATAACGTGGGGAGGCGGGGTTTATGACCTATACTAGGACCGGCCTCCGGGGGGCGATCGAGACGTTTTGGCTTCACTTTTCAGGGCTTGTGCGGCACACTTGGTTCATGCGCAAGTAAATGCGAAAGAGGAATCAATTTTGTGTTGGTACTCAAAAGCGCTTCCCTCTAGGTTTTCTGGCGCACGTTGTTTATTTTTTTCCACGGCATGGGCACCAGTTATGTGCACCCCTGATTATTAATTCAAAATTTTAACCATAAAGGCCTGTTCACATCATAAACGATAACTATAAAGATCAGATCACTATATCGATAACTATATTAGTGTCCACACCAACGGAGAATATCGTTCTGTTTATTCCAAACATAACACTTTCAACGCTCGAGCTCGAGCAGGATGGATTCTGATTGGCTGTCAGTGTTTTTATCGTTCATCAGCTGGAAAAAGCTTTCTGAAATTGATAAAGATATCGTTTTTATGTGGTGTTTGCGTTATAGTTGTGGTGTGGATTCTGCTATTCTTTTATACATTATTTTATTCAATTTTTGAACTACATCGTTATCGTCCTTGGTGTGAGACAATTATAAAACAAAGCAATTCATGAAACGGCACAAGCAAAAACTTTGACATTTTATTTCAGCTTGCACTTTATAATGAATTATATAAAATTGCAATTCTAATAATTGGGGAAAAGTGTGTAAAATGAGTTTAGTTTGTAGCAGAGCTGTTTTTGTGTTCGTCCTGAAACTGGCACTTCTAGTCAACAGAGGGCGATAGAGAGGCAGGGCGGTTTTGCTCTGTCTGGTTCTGCTACTGAAAGCATCTGGAGCTGTCATTTGCAACCCTTCTCTGGAGATGGAAAATTTTAGGTGTGCACACATTGGAAACATGTTGAAGCATAGTGAATCCCACCATTAGCAGCGATAAGCATTAGCAATGCTTCTGAAACGTTTGAGATTGAAATCAGGTTTAAGTTCAGGTTTCTATCCGTTCTTGTTCACCTGCACATCCACACATCTTGCTGTTGAACCACATCCCTTTTACAGAGTTTTCTTTGCCATGGATCTGAACTTTAATGACATGGCTCTGGATGATGAAGACCCAACATCTGTTGGTTAGTTTTCAGTCATTTCTTACATTCATTATTCTCTTTTAAAGTGTTCTTTTGACTCAGAACCAATGCAATCACCCCAGTCTGCATCTACAGGCTCCAGGAGATATCCGCTGATCATGAGCCATTTATGTCCATTTTTAATGCGTTCATTTAATATAATAACGATTTTTTTTTTTTAAATGGAAAAACATGACAAAAGTTACAATCAAAATGACTTTCAAGAACAAAATTGAATATGAACTCAAACAAAATTCTCTCACGACCAAATTGTCTGAGTTGTGCGATCCATGTTAATGTTACAGCACTTTCTGTTGTATGTGTATCTTTTAGCACATAAAACATAACTTAATTAAGTATTGAGTAATAAAAGAAATACCTAAATGAAAGAAAAAAACAGAATTTCCTGAAGGATATCCCAGCTAAAAGGGAACATTCTGGCAAAGTTCCCTCAAAATGATGAATAAACATTTTTCCAGTAATGTTAGCGGCACATTCTTTCACGGCTATCTTGTGTTTAATTTTTTGTGCTAATGTTTTGAGAACATTAATTATACACTGTTAATGGAAGTTTTTTTCCCCCTAAAAGTTTCTCGTTGAACATATATTTAATTTAATGGTTTTTTAAAAAAAATGTTTTTGTTACTTTTGAATGTTCTCTGACGAAATGAAGGATCTATTCCTGTAATGTTTGCAAAATGATGAAATGGAAACGTCACTTAACATTTGCATAACCAAGAAAACATTTTATATATATATATATATATATATATATATATATTTATTTAAAATCAATTTAGAAAATTCAAAGCATTCTTATATTTTTGTTAGCTGGAATGAAAGACTAAATTCCCATCTTTGCTTTATCTACACTAGAGGACAGTTCTCTCGAGTGAAAAAGTCTTTGTGTGTCAGAAGCAGGGCGGAGAATGAAACAAAGACGTGGTGATGACCTGTCCACGTTCACTAGTTGTGGTTCTTCGACTTTGAACCAGACAATTACCTCTCAAAGCAAGAAACACCAGCAGGCATAACATGTCTTTCCTCATAGCTTCATCATTTATATAATAATGAGCTCCTGCATTAAGCTGTTCAATGAGCATCTTTCACCACGAAATGACATCAGTGGTTCAAGGTCTGGAGTGCATGCTATCTATGTGGCCATTTCAGTCTCGTTTTGCTCATGAGCCAAAACAAAGTGTTTTAAAGCACATTGTAGATGTTGTATAGCAGCCATCTTGCCTCAGTTTTTAGTCACAGTGAGTGTCCTGCTGTAAATGTTTTGTTATCAAACCGTGTTTGACACAGCGGTCCAGCTCCATCTGCTTAAGCACTTCAAGATGTTTCTGAAGCTTAAACGCTTGTGCGAGGAAATTGTTCCCTATCCCAGTTCTCCACGTTTTTGAAAACAGTCAAATTGTTGCAATCAACCAAATGACCATTACTAAGGATAATTAATCCTTTTAAAAGCAAAAAAAAAAAAACTGAGTTCAAGCATAGATTGTGTAGGTCTCAGACCAGTGTTTCAGCAAGTCGACCTCTTTGCAGGAGAAAGACAAGGGAAAGGAAAGGGATCGGGTTTCGCATGAGGGGATGGAAAAAGTAAGACTTGCTTTGGCTAGTCTTAGAAAAAGAGACATGAAACACATTTCATTTACTGAGAAATTGTGACTGATGATATTCACTTTCCTAATTTTCCAATTTAGAAAATATATTGGTATTTTTTATTTTTTTTTATTCTTTCTTTTTTTACGGGGCAGGAGTGATGTGGGGGTCTGGTGTTTAGATCATTGTTAATTTTACCTGCTGTTTTACTCACAGCAAATGTAGAACACTTTCCCACATCAGCTCAAGATGTTATAAATGTCTGTCCCCATTCTGTTCAAAAAAGTCTGCACATTCATTTTTCTGTTAACTCTTTTGTCTTTAAGGAGACTTGACATTTTCATTGTTTTTTTTTTATATTACATTGCCTTTGTTAATGTCAACTGCACACATTTTGGCAGAAGTGTGTATTTTAATTGGAATTTTAATATTTCACCCTTAGTTCCTTTCATAAATATATTTACCAGGAGCACAAAATAATTAGACTCAGACAAAATTGTCCCAAATTTCCCCCTATTTTCAATCCCACGGCCATTTAACTATAAAATAATGCAGTCTGTTAAAAGGCAAACATTGGTTGTTTTATTTTTTTTACCAGTTGGCACAATTTTTCCACCCATATATTACGAGTTTCTTTCTTCAGGACACAAAAGGAGATGTTTGGCAGAAAATCCATGCTGCTCTTTTCCATGCAATGAATGTGAATAATACAAATTAGTGCCGTCAAGATCCAAAAAAATCACAAAACCATCTTAAAAAAGGATCATAAAATTGAGATCTATGAATTTCATCCCCAAATTTTGTGTTGCCCATTTAAATCTTTCTAGATTCATTTTTATTAGATTTTAATAAGCAAAACTAAAGTATATATAATCTATCGAAGTCATAAAACTTGGGGAAACTTTTTTTTACAGTAATAGAGCCAAATGAATGATATTTTTTCAGATCTTTCTGGATTCAGTGTTTTATGATTTAATACAAATGATGTATTATCAAAAACTGTGTTAATCAAGTGAATGCCTTAAACACTGGCAAACAAATCTCTCCACAACTGTTTAAATTAAAACGTGGATGGAAAAACAAGAAGACCAAACTGAGAAACGCACAACATGCGCACTTTACATTTAAACGGAGCCGGACAGTAACTGACTTGCTACATTTACTTGCGTACAGTACTTAAGCACAATTTTGAGGGATCTGTACTTTTATTTACTCGAGTATCATTTGAGCACTCATGACTTTACTCAAGTACATTTGAGAGGGAAATATTGTACTCTTTACTTCCTTTACATTTCTATCCGTAACCATGAGTACCCGTTACTACTACTGTACTTCTAAAACAAAAAATGGGAGAAAAAAAAAATCTCGGAAACCGTCAATTTGTTGTTTCCCTCTCAAACGTGATTGGATTGTACAGGCGCCACTGATTGCGACAGCCTATCAGCAATCACCTTCAGCTTTCCGCTGAAGTCAACTCCATGTTCAGATTTAGATAAGAGACGAAACCATTGACGAAACAATGGATGAAGCATGATCCCGGGAATGTGCCAAGTTAACCCGTGGCCCCACCTCGCCACCTCACTATTTCAATTTTCTTAAATGTTAAATAAAGTAACAGGGTAAAAATATGCAAATGACTTGATTTTACTTTCAATTCATTTTACAGTACATTCTCCAAGGTATTAACTTTAACATTTTTCATAACTCCATGTAGGACGTTTTTGTGGCAGTAGTAATGTAATATTTAGAAAATGTACTGGTAACACTTTATTTGAAGGGGTGTGCATAAGACTGTCATGACACTGTCATAAACATGACATAACACCTGTCATGAACATGAAGGAGTCTTTATGAATGTTTATGACTGTTGTCATTAAGTGTCATTCGGTAAATTATGACACTTTTAATGCAAAATTGACATTGTTCAAAATGTCTTTGTTATGACAACTTGACAATAACCAAGAAATCATAACCTGTCACAAATGCATCATAACAAGTCTAATTATCAAACTTAAAGAAGTTATTTAGCTTTGCGTTAACATCACATTACCCTGTCATATGTGGTTGGTTTTAACTTTGGCCGTCATGACACCATTATAACTGTGAAATGAATATTTTACTTGTCCTCAAGTAAAGTGGAACACATTGTACTATTTATAAAGATGTCATTAAGGGTTATTACACTGTCATATGTTTAACAATAGTGTCATTAATATTTCCCCTTACCTCAAGTAAAGTGGAACACATTGTACTAGTTATATAGATGTCAGGTTGACTGGTTATGATTTCTTGGTTAATGTCAAGTTCAATGTCAATGCCGCATCGAGATAAAAACATCTCAACTTTTCAGAATGCCGCAAGCGCAACATAAGGGCACAGTAGGTCACGTGACAAGAACCAACCGGAGCACAGCCACCCTAGCGCTTTGGAAAAAGGAGAATGTGGCGCGCCCAGTGTTTTCTACGCGTTTTAGGCGCTATACTGTATGTTAATCCGGCCTTAGTCTTCTGAAATCATATGATAGCTTTGTGTGAGCCACTCGGCTAATATTGTCAGCCACTTTTCAAATCATACATTATATGGTGGCAAAGCCAGACCGATATATCAGCAGGCCGATATTATCGGCCGATATTTGGCATTTTCCAAACTATCGGTATCGGCAGTTATAATAGCCGATAAATGAATATTTCAAAAATAAAATAAAAACGGACGAAACACGCTTCAACCATGTCATGAGTGTTGGAGTTGTATAGTCTGTCCATGTTGAGTTGGTCACGAGACATACGTTGCTTGAATAACAATTAAAAGAACATCCCCATCAGTTCTCTTAACTCAAATAAGCATGACAAAATTTGTGACTATCATGTCCAGTTTTGGTGCTGTTAAATTAGCCGAGAGTTTAGCTAGTAATAGTAACGTTACGTTGTTACAGTGTAGTTGACTGATTGTCCTTTTAACTTTTGACAATGTGACTGAAGTATTTCTTTAATAGCGCGTGAGAGTTATAGCAATGAGACGCATCATCTCTCCTTGGTCTGTTACTGTATATTGAAAATGTATGTTTTACAATTTGCAGTATGACGTAATCCATTGCTAAATTATGGCTCATCATAGACTAGCTAACCATAAAGCTAGCTAATGCTACTATCATCAGTCTGTTCTGTTGTGACAAGAAAAGAAACAAGTATTTTTTAAATGCATTATCATAATATTTTAGTTAAAACTCATAAATAACTACAAATAACTAATGTTAGGGAAATCTGTTAATGTTTTGTTGCACGTTTAAAAAAAAATAAAAAATATCGGCCGATATATCGGATTTTAAAACCAAATATTGAAGTAGGGCTGGGCGATATATCGAGTTTGTACGATGTATCGTTATATTTTTTTTAAAACGATATGGAATGGGGCAATACCGTTTATATCGATACAGTAGTTTGATATGAGCACATCTGAAAAATAGCGGAGGTTGCAGTGTGAGCTGCTGCAGTGAAAGTAGCTATAGGCTACGTAGTACAATTTGTCCTAAACATGACACAAGCTTATATTAATTGCGTCAAAATCACTTTGATATAGTTAACAAGTTTAAGGCAGCTTGCCGCCCTGTCAAATGCTCTGACAGACACTGTTGCTGACTGACAAGATACTTGCGCTGTTTAATGCGTTTGAGATGTGGTGCTTTCCTCAGTGCTCAACTTACATTTCACAGGTATATTCTCCATCTGTAAATGTTAGAAAGTAAAGCAAATATGTCCATTTCACAACAAATATGTCCATGTCAGAAGAGGACGAGTTTCTGCAAGTGAATCTCCGCTAAAATTCATGCTTCCTTGAACGAGCGCCGGCGCGCGCATGCGCGTGAATAGTACTACGTAGTACGCAATAAACATATTGCTAAAATATTTGTTGTTGGAGAAAATAAATGTGCCATATGTGGAATTTTAAATCTAAAAGTATATATTTTTAATGAAAGTGAAAGTAATTATAATAATGGGGTAATCAAATGCAGGCTAATATAATAGTTTGTGCTTTTGTTTTTATTTTCATTTTTAGTTTAGCCTTTAGTCAATATAAAAACAAAAGCTTTTTGCACATAATATATTGCATAGCCTATATTATATTTGTTTCCATATCCTTCAATATCAACATTGTTTGTAGGATATCATTGGGCCGAATGTGAATATATATATATATATATATATATATATATATATATATATATATATTTTTTTTTTTTTTAAATATAAAGATTTTCTTTATCTAAATAGAAAGCGTAGAAAGTACCGAGATATATATCGTATATCGCCATTTGACCAAAAAATATCGAGATAGGGATGGCCATATCGCCCAGCCCTATATTGAAGTAAATAAATATTGTAAAGAAACAAATATTTGTATCGGTATCGGCCTTCAAAATCCTTTATCGGTCGGGCTTTAGATTTAAAATTTTTTTTGAATGAAATTAAGATGAACTGTCCCTTTAAGAAGCGCCGTTAGATGTGAGGTCTGCTGTGCTGGAGCTCTGGGTGTGGCTGGACGAGACGCTCCTCCAGGGATTCAAACCTTTTCTCTTTTTTTTCACTGACGGGGAGGTGAATGGGGTTGAGATAAGTGATGGGGGTTCAAAGGGGAGCACGCTTAAACCAGACAGGATTGAGGACTCCAGTAATGTGCAGGCAGGTGGAGACAGGCAAAAAAACAAAACTCTGTGTTGGTGGGAGAGGGATGGATGGACTGGTTTCTTTCAGTTTGCCTTTCCAAATTGAGTTTTTGAGGATGTGGCAGTGTGGTGCCACGTTCTGTGTTTTGTTTATTTTATATCACAACCAAACCAAACGCATATACTGAATACGACATAAAGAAGCATGAATAAAAAAGATTATTCGAGTATGTTTTACTGTTTCAGAAGCAAAGGTACAAAAGCTGTCACTCAGGTGGTAACCTTTTGATTTTCTACCTTTTATTCAATGCGTTATTTGCAGTTTCTTGTGAAACAACTACTAGGAATTTATGAGTGAAAATTGCTTCTGCTATAAAGTCTCTCACGAAACTAAATGCACACTGATCATCATTTGCTTTCACTTAGGTCTTCTGGATTAGTTGATATCAGTTTTCCTGTGTGTCGTGATGAATGAATAGTGTGATGCAGGAATGCTGCCTGCTCAGTGTCTCAACATGTTCACTGTGAGCAGAGGAGGGACAGACTCTCGGTGTCGAATGTCTTACCTCAATGTCTTCTCATTGCTGGGGTCAAGACGATGTAAACAGTCATGATGTCAGCCTAAAAATAGACGGAGAGAGCTCTTATAAGCGGTGAGATTTGTGTAGCGCCATTGAGCTTTTGTTGACATTCAAGAGGTGGGCATGATGATTATGCTTTCCTCACAAGCCTGTGTCTCATCCTAATTTAAGGGTTTCTTCTTTTATAACCCTTTATTAGGATGCTTTAATGTTCCCTTATACCACTGTCTTTTATACCGATAGCAATTCAGACCACCAAGCAATTCTCTGTTTTCTTGAGTAGGCTACACTTCTCTTGTACTCACCATGTACATATGGATTTTATATATTCCAATGTAATTTATTCCTGTGATCAAAGCTGAATTTTCAGCATCGTTATTCCAGTCATCAGTGTCACATGATCCTTCAGAAATCATTCTAATTAGGGCTATCAAACGATTAATCGCATCCAAAATAAAAGTTTGTGTTTACATAATATATGTGGATGCACTGTGTATAATTATTTTATATATATAAATATATACACACACACATGCTTGAATATATTTAAGAAATGTTTTCATGTATGTGTATAGATTTATATATAATTTATATTATATATAAATATAAATATTTTATGTATAATTAGTATATTTGTCTTAAATATATGCATGTGTGTGTTATATATATATATATATATATATATATATATATATATATAAAATAATTATACACGGTGCAACCACATATATTATGTAAACACAAACTTTTAATTTGGATGCGATTAATCACAATTAATCGTTTTGATCACTTGATGCTCAAGAAACATTGCTTATTATTAATATTGAAAACAGTCGTGCTGCTTCATATTTTTGTGCAAGCTGCTGTACTTTTTTTTTGTTACATGGAAAGTTTTTGGTTACATAATAAATTTCCACTTCCAGTTACAATTGACCAATCCAATGTGGGTTTGCCACCACAAATGAACAAACTTACTAAATTAGCCAGACTGAACTCATGAAGTAGCGTGTGTATGACATGCCAATTTGTATTTCCATTTTTGGCGTGCCATCAAGACGCATAATCGCTTTTCAGCGTGTTTATGGACGCCGTTGACTTAACGTTATTACTGTATATATAAATACAGTATATGACTTACCTCAACCCCGTCCCTAAACCTAACCGTCACTGGAGTTAATCGCATTTATGACTGTTCCCTCACCATCTTAGGAAAAAAAAACGATCGCTCCCCAGATGTAGATCTACATTTTGCTTCGTTTCGTGTGGACATTTGACGGCGTGTACAGACACGCGGAATCACTCGGACGTTAATGCCGTAGACATACACGCGGATACACGCGGATAGCTAAAAATGCGTAGAGATAACACGCCACTTGACTCGAAAGGTGGCGTGTATGTTTACGCAAAAGTCATGATGTCATGTTGAAATTAACATATATGAATTTCATTTGCAATATAGTATTTGACACATTTGAATATTTCATAGAGCAATGGATAAACATAAGCACACTGGCTAAATGTACTGATATAATACCAACATTAAAAAAAAATGCTGTTGTTTTAACCCAATTTTGGGTCAAATATGGACAAACCCAGCCATTGGGTTACATTTTTTACATTACATTTTTAACCCATATTTGACCCAAAATTGGGTTAAAACAACACAGCATTTTTTAGAGTGAATAGTTGATGCAGTGTCAAAGTGTTGATCAAATCAGTTATAAGAGTTTAAAAATATTGGGTAAAACGCACTCTTTCACTGCATGACGTATTTGCTCACTATATGGAAAACGTTCCAAATCAGTCACTTATGAGCTTCTCTTACATTTAGTATGGCAGTGACAGCGAGGCATGAGGTTTGGGAAGAGAGACGTTGTGTGTTGCTGGATGTTTTGTCCTCCCAGTGATGATGATGATGTGGCAGGCACGACAAATGATGTTGCATGGTTTTTGTGTCTGCAAACTGAGGACAGAGGCATTGCAGTCCATCCCTTTTTTCCTCTTCATCCAACATTTGATGCATCCAGCATCATCCACATCCAGCATTTTTTTAACCTAAATGAAAGTCACCGTAATCGTCAAACACCATCAACTCTGCGTGTTTCTAGAGAGATCTGAGAAGTCTATGAGTTTGGCTTTGTAGAGAAATGGGAAAATGTGAGAAACTAATGAGAAGCAGATACTGAAACATTACGTTTCATGATTCGGAAACAATCTTCTGTATACTTTCCAGCTCACTTTCAGATTGAATTAATATAACGTTAATTAATATAATATATATAAACGATCGCTCATTAAAAAAAAAAAGTTTAAGTTTTATAAGCACAAATGCTCGCCTTGCTCTGTTCTGTGATGCACGTTCGTGACTCTCCTGTTCGAGCTTGTTCATCAAAATGAACGAATCGTTTTTTGAGTCATTTGGTTCATTCAACGATCGAAACGAACAAATTGACTCTGAAAAAGATTCATTCATTTTGATGAACGAGTTCGAACAGGAGAGTCACAAACGCGCATCACAGAACAGAGCAAGGCGAGAATTTGAGCTTATAAAACTTAAATAAGACCCTTATTCATCATCTGGAATCGTTTAAAGCCCTTTGAACAGTTTGTAGTTTGCATTGAAAGTGTCTTTTGGACCTTGAACCGTTTGGTTCCAATTGAAGTCCATTGTATGGAGAAAAACCCTCATCAAAAACCTTAATTTCTTTTCGACTGAAGAAAGAAAGATGGGACATCTTGGATGACATGGGGGTGTGTAAATTATCAGCAAAAGTTTTTTTCAAAAGTGAACTACTCTTTTAATCAAACAACAATAAAGATGTAGAGATAACGTCAAGATGTAAAGTAACGTCTAAAGCAAAAGTTGTAGAAAATCAGTTTACTCTATATTATAAGTATTGGTTTTTAACAGTATTTTACTGTAAAATTCCTTTTAGATCCATTCAAAACCAATGTAGAGCTGTGAGATACACTCTCTCTGATTTTAGACCCTTATGTGGTGTGAAACGGTGGAAAACAGCAGAGCCAGTAACAGAGGAGGGGCCTGAGTACTTGGCCAGACTTTCCATGCTGTGACAAAGGGAAGAAAAAGACCAAAAACACAACCATGCTGCGGTCTGAGAAACCACTCAACTTAATATGGCCATCTGCACTTGGCCAATCAGAGCGCTTTTGCATAAGCTCCGCCTTCCTATATTAGAACACTTTGAGCTTATTTTTCCACCATGTCTTTGTCTTATTTTTCTGGGCAAATGTGATGATGTAGAGAAAATGAAGTGTAAGCTGAGCGCATTGTGTTACTGTGACCATGTGACCTTCACCAAAATGTTATCTGCACCTTAACATGTATTGAAACACTGTCTTGTTTAAAGTATTTTTTTATAGAAAGCATGTTCTCTGAACACTGACATGTTCCCACATTATCTTGTTCAGTGTTCAGTCCTGGACCCTTCTGTGTGTCTGGTATTTCCTGCGAGATATTTGACGGCACAGATTTCTGCTTCCCATCTGTACGTGCTGAGTTCAGGGCTGTAAATCACCGGAGGCGTGTCAGCCGAACGCTTTAACCTGCTGGCTAATTTCGAGGTCTTTCACACTCTTAAACGGTTGTCTCGTGTTTATGTCCCTAAATAGTGCAGATGCGGGTTGTTTTTTTTAGTGTAGAGCACCTGTCTGTGACAAACATAGCCTGAAGATATGGCTGAATATAGATATGGGAGAATATATTATGAAGTTATTAAATAAATTTATATATTATGCATTAGGTGTTCTTATTTGATTTACATTTAATTTAGCAGACGCTTTTATCCAAAGCGACTTACATTGCATTTCAAGGTACACATTTACATTCTTATCAGCTCCATAAATCTAGAAAAACTGTTTAGTTTAAAACTTAATTCAATATATATTATGTGAAAACAAACACACACCACCATTCAAACTTCTCTTATTCTCAGCAAGTAAAATACAGTAAAAGCACTAAAATACTGAAATATTATTAGAAATTCTAATGATATATTAAACTGTAATTTATTCCTGTGACCAAAGCTGAATTTTCAGCATCATTACACCCGTCTTCAATGTCACATGATCCTACAGAAATCACTCTAATATGATGATTTTATCCTCAAGAAACATTTCTGATTGTTATCAATGTTGAAAACAGTTTTTATTTGAAACTTGACAGTCTTTTTTGATCAATTTAATACATCAAAAAACTTAATTTTTTAAGAGTATAATAATAAATTATTTATTAAAAAAGTAATTAAATTCCCTCTGACACACATTTGTGTCCTCAGTCATGTTCTGCTCCTCCTCCTCTCTTCTGAAGGCTGTGTTTCTTCTTCTGGCCAACAGAAGGCGTCTCACAGGGATGGGGATCGTTCACTCTTGGTTAGCAGTTCTGGCAAGTCTTCTGGTCGAATGCCAGACTCAATTTACCACCCGAGGCCCAGGTTTATTTTGTGTCTCCAAATGTTTCCCCACAAATGTTTTGGTATGGGACTGCAGTGTTGATTATCCACAATATACTGTATAAAGCACCGCTGTCAATCACAGCTTCTGAGGATACTTTGTAGACAGTGCAGGAACAGTGCAGTGACAATTTGAACATTGAATTCAAATCATAAGTTGGAATTAGTGAAATGTTTGCTAGTATAAAGTATTTAGTATATTAATAATATATGCTGAAATGTGTGGTCCCAATTACTGGCTCATTGAGCAGGCGTCTTTATAGACTATTGGCCCACAGGGAACTACTGCAAACCCGCTGGGAAAGACTTTATACGACCTACAGACATAGTTTATTGAAAACCATGTGTCTTGATTTAACTGGATGATATTTTTAACATGTATGAACATTGTTACCATACCATGAATGTGACGCTGGTAAAAAAAAATACACACTCCATGAAGACAATAATTAGTATTTAATTCTTATCAATGGGATAGTTCACTTTGAAATTTATTTTTGGTATGTTTTAGCTTCCCTCAAGGGCATCCAAGATTGTTTCCGCAGTATTTTCAATTTTGATATTTTTAGGTCAAACCGTTCTTGTCTGTCAGTCATATAATGGAGGTCTATGGTCACCACCTCAAAGAGCATGCACAGAGAAGTCCAAATTAAACATGATTCAATGAATCGTAAATGTAAGTACATGTTGATGGCCTAAGACACGAAACGAGCGGTTTGGGTGAACAAACAAACAGTATTTATATTGTTTTTACCTCGTGTAATCACAGTCACGTCCAAGTGATCTGAGGGCGCTTCGATCTCTGGAAGTGATCTCTTGTGCGGTTACAAAAAAATTTCAATATATCGAAATCGTCTTCCATTGCGATTTCCTGTATATCTAAATATGTTTAGATCTTCACAGTGAAGGGTAACACTTCCGAAATCTCTGTGTAAACATTGAGTGCAAACTATCCCTTTAAAATCGACACTGTAATTTTTGTTTTGCAAGAAAATATTTTTGGGTTTTTTCTTTTACTTAAAAATTGCATGTTAAATTCAGTGTTACTTTGAGTTTCTTTTGTAATTGTTTGTAAAATCTACTAGTAAATTTACTATCAATCGTCAAAGTAAATCTTAAACCAGTGACATAGTAGAGTTCCACTAAAATGTCATTGGATAAAGGAAAGAATGAGCCTGTTCCACTTTTTTGAGCAAGTCTGTTGGTTCACTCAGGTAAAGCTGCACGTCTTGATGCGATCCCAAAAGAAACTGGGATGTTTTTCCACTGGCAATGTTCACGCTCAGCCTGAAACCATCTGGAGTTATCACTGCGTTTTCAAACCTCTCCTCTCGCGAGAAGCTCGCCTGCAAAAAGCATCAACCTGACTGATGTTTGAAAAAAAACTCAAACTTTCAAATATCTAAGTTTGGACCGTATCGCTAGTTTGAGAGGAATCCATTTCTCAGACAAGGTTTTGTGTCAATGAAATGTGTTTTTCTTTAGGTTATTTTAGGGTTCAAAGGTTCACATGTGATTTACACCACCCAGATTTGTCTGTCTCATCAGAGACTCCTCGAGACTCCTCCTCTCCTAGTCTTTCTTCTTTTTTTGTTTACTTCCTCCATGAATTTGTCATAGTTCACATACAATTTCTAGTTTTAATCTCCAAAAGTTCACAGATGAAGAGCATAAAATGCACAAGTGTGAATATTAATAACTAATAACAATAATAATAAAATGTTACAAGATATTATTAACTCTGAATAATCAGATCCAATTTCAAGTCCGTACTTCCCTACTATGTATTATGCGAAAACATGGCGGATGTATCCGAATTTCTTTCATACTACCCATATTCATAATACACGTTTTAATGGTCGCGAACTAAATTCAAATCAAATAGTTCCTGTTCAGACAGTATACATTTTCAGACGGACCACATGTTTAAGATGTGATGCTCAAGATCAGATCAAATTACTTAACCTGACAGACAAAAGGAGAAGAAATGGACCGCTCTCTCACTGGATCGACTGGATGGCTCCCAGAAACAAAACCTCTGAGAGTCTTTCCCGCCCGTGGGTGTGTGGGACAGACACATCCCTCTAAACATTTTTAAAGAGCTGCTTTGCCACTTTTTTCCTTGTTTGGTTTAACAGCCTCTCATTTTGGTCGTATATTTTAGGCAGTTTACTGAGCCTTAACCAAGTGCCCAGTGAGTCCACAATGAGATTTTCTGTGCCCTGTCACTTTCCCTGTGGCTGTGTGTGTGTGTGTGACCTCTGCTGACCATGACTGGCCTATAATTTAAACCATCACAGCTTCATTGTATTATAGTGTGTTCATGCGTCTGTCCCGTGAAAAACACCGTCAGTTCTCATGTGTTTATGTGGGAGCATTCAGTGCACTGTTTAAGCATTCAGATCAAATGCATGTGCCCTTCAAAAGTGTCCCGTTCCCGCTTTAGAGTAAAAAAAGGCTATTGAAAAGGTCATTGCAACTTTAAATCTGCGTTCAGCCTTTCCGCTTGCAAATGCCGTCATGTAAATTAGCGAATCCGTCATGGCGCAAGCGCCTTTTAAAGGGAATGGGAGATGAGACTCTGATTGGTTTATTGAACGTTATGCCCAAAACACACCCATTACTCATTAAGAGAATAGGGACAACCCTTTTATGCCTGGTTCAGATTACATGATTTTTTTTTTGTCTGTTACGATAGTCACTGTGTCAGATTACGCGATTTTGACTCCTAAAATCTTGTCGTGTCGTGGACAAGACACATGTCAGACCACACGTTATTTAACGGCGCACGTCATGTCATCGAGAAGGCGAAACTAGTAGCGAATGACTTCCGGAAACGAATGTAAACAAACAATGGATGTAGCGGGGAATGTTGTATTGGCTGTCCTGTGTTCAGAAAAAAGTAAAAAAAGAAAGAAAACCCGACTATGGACACGTTCCTGGATTGCTCGAAGACAACAGTATGGGCTGTTTACTTGAGGTAAAATATTGTTTTCTTAGAAATTTTTACTTTTAGTTTTAACGTTAGCACCATCGTCTCTCTTTCGTTTCGCCATTTTTGAAACTTTTGTACGGAAAAGCTTCTGTCCTCCTATTGGTCAACCTCATACATGTGACGGAACCGTCGCGGACGACCGTTAAAAAAATTAAACATGCTAGTCTTTTTGTCGTGATATCGTGAAGCATCGCAGACGCGACGTAGGTTGTCGCCCACTATGACACACTATACGAGATGATACGATCCAATCTTGCGTCCCGACGCCCGTTGTCGTTTACGAATCCCCACGACACCCTACGTCAAACGGATCAGGCTAAAATCGTGCAATCTGAACCAGGCATTAGACCATGCGCTGGGTGTACCGACCATTTTTTCCCGTCGTTAAACTAGCAAAAGTGTATTCGGACACGCACTAACTGCACTTGCACCCTACGCTTTAGACCATACGCTTAGATCGTTAAAGGTGGAATACCTAAGATTTTTGCATTACAATATCCCAAAATCACAAGATGATAACTTACAATATTCCAAATGTTTCAAACAATGTTTAAATCGCGAGAAAATTGAGATTTTAACCAAGGAAACGGGCCGTGTGAGCTGGGAGTCGCGAGTCAATCGCGTCATATCCGCGTTACCTCGGTTTCCGCTCGTACGGCGTGTAGTCCTGGACAAATGCGGAAGTTGTAGTTGTGCGTTAGCGTCTATCAAGCAACAAACGTCAGCTTGTTTCACGCATTTGTTATGGAATGGAGCACAATTATTCTTTAGCGATTGCACCTGGTTCTGTCGACGGGTCAACCAAACGACCCAAGAAGAATTTGGGACAAGAAAAATAAAACCAGCTCAACATCGGTGTGGCATTTCCTAAATGGAGAGAACTTTGTGAAAAACTCGAACTAGAAAGAGACGCCGATCTTGCATGTGTTTTACTTGACAGGTGAGTAACACCGTGTTCTGTATTCAAATTTCATGTCAGTAAACGATGCAAAACAATTCGTATTATTGTTAGAATGTCTTGTTGTCTATGCATATGATGTGAAAAATCGTAAGGTCATATTCACCGCGAATACTTCTCGAAATGTGAACTGTTGGCTGTATCTTAAAAAACAACGTTTATCTGAAAAGTGTTTCAACCATCCCGGCTCTCCCCTAACATCTGTGATAACTAATTTACTTTTAAACCTTACTTTTCTTGAGGTTATTTCAGTTTAATGAAAAACAAGCATGTCATTAAACGCAACCGTTATAGAAATCAAACTTTACCTCATCCATGACAACTAATTTTTGATTCCCGTCTGACTGATTTATCCACGGTTGAGTTGAAAACAACAGTTCCCATCATTCCATGTTCCTCCACGGCGTCATCAAGCAAAGCCGTCATTGTTGTTTTGAATGTAGCGCCCTCTAGCGGCATAAAATCTTAGGTATTGTAGCTTTAAGATAGGGCCCTCATAAACCCCTCCTTCCTGAAAGACTCTGATTGGTCAGATGGCCCAGTCTGTTGTGATTGGTCGGCCACTTACAGCGCGTGACTGAATTTCAGCTCCGGAGGCTACCTTAGCACTTGTGATACAAACTGTAATGATGCTGTCAGTTTTTTCAGTTCATTGATCATCCTTTAGGAGTGCATGCAGACTGGATTTGCTGTTGTAACGGAGAAAACTGCGTCGTCTTAACATGTCGACGACACAAACTAAACTCTTCTAGCTACAACGACACTGTTTGAGGGCGGGGCAAAGGAGACGTTGTTCATAAGCAGCCAATGAAGATAGTAGTCTGGCATTACGTAAATGTGTTAAATTATTACGTACGTATGTAACAGGAAGTGAGACTGGAAGTGCTGCCAACTCATTTAAGCTGTTCAGAATGGAGAGAATAACTTTATTTTTGTGCACTTTCTTTAAAACCTTTTACATTCACAAACAGCATGAAAGGTAATACTCAAAAAAGCATAATAGTTTGAATTAAAACTATAATAGTATCTCAATGGCACTAAAATAACATTGCTGCACTCTGTGGACATCTGAAAATGGTTATTATGGTTTCCCTGGTGATGAAAATAAATCATCTTTCTAGTTCCACATCAGAACATATGGTGTACACCAGTGTCTCTCTCTCTCTCTCCCTCCCTTGTTCTCTCGCTCTGAATTTAAACTCAATAGCTGAAATAGTGAATATGGTAAATGTGTCTAAAAAAAAAAAGAAAACATTTTATAATTAATTTTCACTGTGATGGGGAGCTCCGAAAACATCATTAGTGTTTCTTCCTTTACTAAAGACCCCAAACTGGAGGAAGACTCTTCTTTTTTCATTTAAAGACTGTATCTTTTCTCCGGGTCAACAAACGTAACCCGTCACTTACAGTGCATCAGACGTGGCAACACTAAAAAAGCGAGTGAGAGGAAAAGTTAAGGGAAGACTGTGGTCATCACTGCACATTACAGTCCTTCCTATTCACCACAAAACTGTGGGTTTGTGAAAGTAAGAGAGAAAGAGAACATATTGCCTGAGTTTGGGGAGGGTGAAGAGAGCGCTGTACATTCTTTTCCATTGAAGTCACTGTTTCTGCTCTATTCTCAAGTGCTCTGGGAGGCCGGAGCAGAAGCAGGAGTCCCGCGTTCAGATCTGGATGTAGTGGATCGAAAAACTGATTTAGATCTTGTGAAATACAGTAGATTATGATTGTTGTTGTTGACTTGGACAGGTTTAGAGGAAAGATTGACAGAAATATTTCGATTTAAAAAAGTGCTCACATACTTTACTACCCATCATGCCTTTAGTTGTGTAGTTTTTCCCTTGACCGGATTATCAGCCAATCAGTCGTCTCGTTTCTCTTATTTCCTTCTCTCTTTGTAACATGAGCTGTAATCTCTACAGGACAGGGGTGGACAGCATGTGTTCATTATGCTAGGACTCTAGTAGGACATGAGTTATCAAGCTTATTCTTTTGAACAGATCGAATTTTTAAGCTTTATTTCCTGGTTTTACAGACAGGGTTTAGATTAAGCCTGGATTAGGCCTTAGTTCAATTGACCAACGGCTAAGCCACGCCCCCTCCACTTGCTCGGACAAACAGTAAACATTCGGGGACAGGCGTGCGTTATAGACCCCTTTTGACATCACAGTTACGTCACGGCGCTAGCTGGAGGCAAAACAAAGTGAAAACTGGAGGCGGCCAATACAAACCAGCACAGATTCGGCTACATAATAAGGAGCTTAAATTATTGTTACTATTATTAAATGTCATCTTGTTGTGTTGTTTGGTGCAAGAATTGATGAAAAATTAATATGCTGTAATTGGAATTTTTATTTCTATAAAATGTCGGAGCTGCATGTACCCCATACACAACGTTTGACTATTTTAAACTTAAAATGACAAAACACGATTGAAAACTGATTAACTGCAATGCATTTCAATGGACGTGGAAGCAGAGAATGTCCGAGTGTATTGGGTTACATGCGCACTGATTGGCTCATCGCGTTTGAGGGCGTGGCTTAACCATATGTCTATTAGGACATTTAAGTAGCTTTTATGAACGTGCCTTAGAAAAAAACATTACTGGTGTGAATATTGTGCAATACAAAGGAAGTTATTTGGAAGAATGTTGGTAACCAAACAGATCTCGGCCCCCATTGGTCCCACCAGACTCTCATACAGTTCATTTGTACAGAGAGTCTGGCCTCGCTTCATTGACGAGCGTTAACTTCCTTATAGGCGTGTCCTCTGTTGAAGTTTAAAACTATTGGATCTGCCCAGAGTCACTCTGGATCTGCCATAACCAATCGCTGACGTTTGGACGTGACGTATTTACGACTCAAACTAGCGACATCAACGTCATCGCATTCATCCACTCCCTCTGTTCGCTGATTGTTGGACTGGTAAAAATTGAAAACCAAAGAATACACCACACTCCCAGACGTAGTACTGAAGGAAAATTAAAATTGAGCGGAAGTACGTAGGAGGGCGGATCCAAGCTACCATTGACTGCCATGGTAGGGAAAAAAATACTATGGCAGTCAATGGGGCCTGAGATCTGCTTGGTCACAAACATTCTTCCAAATATCTTCCTTTGTGTTTAGCAGAACAAAGTCATTTATACAGGTTTGGAACAATTTGAGAGTGATTATAAATTGGTTAGTTCGAATTCGAAACCTTGCTTATGATTGGTCAATAGCTGTGCTTTATTCACGATAAAACACGGCTATGACCGCTTCACCCAACGGTTTTATTGATCGCTGCGCAACACTGCGGTTCTATGTTGTTTTTATTTGAGCTTTCATGCATTTTACACATTGGAGCGTTGTTGCTGTTCACGCTCAGGGACTATTTTTTCTAGCGGAAGGAAGGCTTTTAGTGATTACTTCATACTTCAAGAAAGTTGCACAAATACATTGTTTGTTAGCCTACTTTAATATTGTGTGGCAACCGTTTTATAAAAGCAATAAGGTACTCGAGGCAAGTGCTGTATCGTGAATAAGTAACGGCTGAAGGGGTTACTCCGCTTCGCGTCGTGCCTAACAACGCCCTTCAGCTGTTACTTATTCACAATACAGCACCGCTTCTTGTACCTTATTGCTTACGTAATCTATAACAGAGTTTTATTTATTTATTTATTTATTTATTTTGGGGGGTTGGGTGGGGTGAACAACCCTTTAAGCCTTGTCTGTGAAACCGGGGTATGCTAATCAAGTCAGTATCACTGCCCTCTCAAATTAGTTGAATATTTGCATGCATAATTTGCAATAAACATAGAACGCTGTTCTAACTTCAATAGGTTTTTTTTGCTTTACATTTTTTTCATTAAATTTTTAACCCCAAAATTTTGGGGTTTGTCCATACTTGACTCAAAAAATGGGTTGAAACAACCCAGTACTTTTTGTCCAATTTTTTTGTTGTTGCTTGAAATCAAAAAGTTGTGTTTCTCCTTGTAGCCGGTTGGTTAGCTTCATGGTTAATAACTGAAGACTTTTTTCAAATCCGTGTGGGAAAAATACTAGGAAAACGATATTTCCTCACACAAATGTAGAGTATACATATATTTTATGTATTCCTTCATCAATCATTATTTTCAAAAACTTTTGTTCACAAAGTATTTTTACGTTTAATTATTTCAGGATGTTTTTTTCAGATCCGCCTGCTTGTTAATTTCCTTGTTTGTTTCACTGTTTGATTATGTTTTCTGTTGTCTGTTACTCATTGCTTTGGTTTACTTATAATGAGCTTGCTTTTTGTCTGTCTTTGTTCGTACAGTATTCGTTGGGTTAAGTTTGTAAATAAAAGACTGCTGCACTTAAATCAAGCTTTATTTTTTTCCCTATACTCTTCAGCCACCTGTGACCAATATATGAAGTATCAACTATTAAATGCATTGAAATATTATGAAATCTACTGTTCATAAAGTCTATAACAGTTTCCTGCATCGGCTCTCATGGATTAATGGATTCTTCTTCATACTGTCAGAATAATATAGTGGTTCAAAGCCGTGCGAGTCAACCTGCTGTTGCTCTGCTTTGATTGGCCGGTTCTTCATGGCGGCGGGGTTAACCTCTGATATGTTAGTGGCTGATATGGAAAGCTGCAGTGAAGGACAGATGGATTTACCTTATGTGTTCAAGTGAACAGAGAAGATCCATCAGGAACAGAGACAGCAACTGGGAACTGGGAACCGGGATGGAGAGGAGGAAGCATAGATTATTTTAGTGGTGCTCTCTGGCAGGTTGTGTGTTTGAGGAATGAAGAGGTGCTGGCTCGTCTTTCACAGCAACAGGACTTGGCTGTGTTCAGGGAATATCTCTCTTGTACGGTTTTGCTTACAAAGTTACACAAAATAACTGCCAAATCAAATCATCCCTTAACAGTCTCCAGTTCCTGTTGGAGACACCTGTCTCAGTTATTGGGGACATCTCAGACCACCTGTTTTAGGTGAAGGGATATTTTGTAGACACTTAAAGTCTTTTAAATGATTTATTACATCATATTGTATAATGTAAGCTATGAGTATATCACACTGTAAAAAATGAGTAAAAGACTGTAAAAATGCTACAGTGAAAAACTATTAATTGGTTAATAGAACCTTTCCTTACTATATGCGGTAAATAACTGTGATAGATCTTATGGCAAATTTCATGTAATTTTACTGTAAAATACTGTTAAATTTACAGTTTTTAAAGTGAAAATGAACAACTCATCGTATAATTTACAGTGAAAAACGTAAATTGACATTCCCACAATTCCCTGCGTGACACTCCACACTTGATGTATTTTTGCTGAAAAAAACTTGTTCCATAGTTTGCTTAGTCTTTTTCTAATCAGTTAGGAACATTAGGGTTTTATGTGACATTTAATGTTGTTAAATTAACGAGACTTCCATACGATTTCCACGACGCATGCGCGAGAACTGAACTGAAGTAGTGTAAGGAGATCACAATTCTCGCGCATGCGTCGTGGAAATCTAAGGAAGTCTCGTTTCAGGCCTACAAGGAAGAAAAGGAATAGTCGAATAAAGTAGTTATTTTTGTTTGTTTTTTCGCACAAAAAGTATTCTCGTCGCTTGATAAACTTATAGTTGAGCCACTGTAGTCACATGGAATATTTAAACATTTTCTTCATTGACTTTCTGGGCCGTCAAGAGCCAGTCCCGGAAGTCTATGTGGTAGTTATACAGCTCTCAAATTTGATCAAAAATATCTTCATTTGTGCTCCGAAGATGAACGAAGGTCTTACGGGGTTGGTACAGCATGGGGGTGAGTAATTAATGACTTAATTTTCATTTTTGGGTGAACTAACCCTTTAAGCAGCACAACTGTTTCCAACATTGATAGCCAATCATCATATTAGTATGATTTCTGAAGGATCATGTGACACTGAAGACTGGCGTAATGGTGCTAAATTTTTTTAAGTATTAAAATGAAAAACATTCATTTAAATTTTAGTAATATTTCACAAAATAACTTTTTCACAATATAATATTTAATCACAATATAACAGTTACTGGGATTTTCACGCACAACCATTTCTAGGGTTTACAAAGAATGGTGTGAAAAGTGAAAAACATCCAGTATGCGGCAGTCCTGTCGGCGAAAATGCCTTGTTGATGCGAGAGGTCAGAGGAGAATGGGACGATTGATTCAAGCTGATAGAAGAGCAACTTTGACTGAAATAACCACTCGTTACAACCGAGGTATGCAGCAAAGACACAACACACACAACCTTGAGGCGGATGGGCTACAACAGCAGAAGACCCCACCGGGTACCACTCATCTCCACTACAAATAGGAGAAAGAGGCGACAATTTGCAAGAGCTCACCAAAATTGGACAGTTGAAGACTGGAAAAATGTTGCCTGGTCTGATGAGTCTCGATTTCTGATGGTAGAGTCAGAATTTGGCGTAAACAGAATGAGAACATGGATCCATCATGCCTTGTTCCCACTGTGCAGGCTGGTGGTGGTGGTGTAATGGTGTGGAGGTTTTCTTGGCACACTTTAGGCCCCTTAGTGCCAATTGGGCATCGTTTAAATGCCACGGCCTACCTGAGCATTGTTTCTGACCATGTCCATCCCTTTATGGCCACCATGTCCCCATCCTCTGATGGCTACTTCCAGCAGAATAATGCACCATATGGTGCATTATCCTGCTGGAAGTTGCCATATATATCAGTAGCCAGTATATATTTCAATCATTAAACCTATAAAGTTCAGTCTTGTATGTTTGTCATTTTATTCAATTTTCAAACATTTGTTTTTGCTTCAAATCAATGTTTGTAATGTTGTGATTCTCCTAGCTGGTTGGTTTGATTTATAGCTTATAACTCTTTAACAAGGAGTTTTTAAAAATCCTAATGAGAACACATGGGTTGGCACCGTTGCACTCTTTTTAAACGGTACAGTAGCATGCCACAATGCAAACCATCTACTACAGTATGCAGAATAAGATGCAAACACGGGTCATTTAGAAATCATAACCATTTTTTCGTCACATTTCCATGTCCATTTCAACAATTTGGTCCACAGTGAGTAACTGTGAATGACTGCAATTGGGGAGGTAGCCGTTAATTTTAGAGGATACTTAATTATACAAGTCTTAAAGAAACAGTAACAGACTCTTTCGAAAGGAACACTGACAAATCTTCTAATCCTATATAAAACTGTACAGTAAGTGAGTCCTTTCAGGTTGTCATTGTCAGTGAACATAAAACACACCGAAAGCCGTACATCTGTTTAACACGTTAGACAGATAGTTTGGATTCCACCATTCAGAGACATGTTGCCCTGTTTCTTACTGTGCAGGGTTTGAGATCTGTGGGTGATGGGCTGCAGTTTGCGAGGTCTGACTCAGACTCATTCTGCTTTTCTTCCCGTTCAGGATTTTCCAGATGCTTCATGAGACAGTCTCCCGCATCTGTGTGCCAGGCAAGCCTCTTTATTCTGTGCACATACAAACTTACACATTCTCCCACCAATCCCTCTCTCAGCTGTGGTCTTTGTCATACCTTCTCATTTGGCTTTTCTCATTCTGTTCCTGACTCCATTTTTCCTTCTCACATTTCTCTATCTGCATGTGCTTCGTCCTGCAGCAGTATTTATGAGTGTTTGTGCGGTGGCGTCAGGGGATGATGATGTTTCCAGACACAGCGCTGAGCTAATTCCTCATGCTTTGCTCACACACTGCTCTCTCAACTCCTCTCTTACTAAAAAAAATGTAAAAAAGGATTTTCCTCACCTGCCTAGAGGCAGATTTCAGGAATGCCACTGCCAGAATTGTTATGACTTTTTTAATTTTTTTTTTTTTTTGGCAATTTACATTTACACCTTATGCATTTAGCAGATGGATTTGGATTTTATCCAAAGTGACTTGCAGTGCAACATGGCATCATGACTTTTGCGTAAACATACACGCCACTTTCAAGTCAAGTGGTGTGTTATCTATACGCATTTTGAGCTAGCCGCGTGTATGTCTACGCCGTTAAATGTCCGCGTGTATGTACACGCCATTAAATGTCCGAAGGAAACGAAGTGTAAAATGTGTTTTTTTTTTTTATTCTCATAAGACTCATAAATCGGATTAACCCCAGTGACGGGTAGGTTTAGTATGGAAGCTTGTTTCCGCCACAGAATGAAAAATAAAAAAGGTAATTGCGACTTTTTATCTCACAATTCTGACTTTTTTTCTCACAATTGCGAGTTTACATCTCGCAATTCTGACTTTATTTCTCAGAATTGCGAGATATGAAGTCAGAATTGCGAGATAGGCCTATAAAGTCGTGATTGTGTGTTAAAAAGTCAGAAATGCATGATTATAAAGTCAGAATTGTGAGATATAAACTATTCTGAGGGGAACAAAGTTAAGTCTTTTTTTCCCCTTAGAATTGGCCGGATAACTCGTAATTGCAAGTTTATATATCATAATTCTGAGAAAAGATGTCAGAATTTAGACATATAAACTCGCAATTATTTGTTAAAGTCAGAATTGTGAGATGTAAACTCGCAATTATGAGAAAAAAAGTCCGAATTGTGAGATAAAAAGTCGCAATTCTGTCTTTTTTTCTCTCAGAATTGCGACTTTATATCTCGCAATTCTGACTATATCTCGCAATTCTGACTTTATCACGCAATTCTGACTTCATATCTCGCAATTGTGAGATAAAAAGTCGCAATTATTATTATTTTTTTTTATTCAGTGGCGGAAACAAGCTTCCATAGTTTAGGGACGGGGTTGGGGTAGGTCATCTATTTATATATACAGTAATGTAATCTTGAGTCAGCGGCGTTCATAAACGCGCTGAAAAGCGAAAAAATGGAAATACGAAGTGGCGTGTCACACATACGCCATTTCATGAGATCAGTCTGTGCAGTGCATTAATGCATTCAAGGTTTGATCAGTTCATGCATTACTTGTGAATCGAACCCATGATTTCTAGTGTTGGAATTTCCAGCCCGATCTCATGAAAGTTCGTATCTATGGCACGAATGTCATTTCTCATGGCATTTATACGCCAAAAACAGTTTTTGCGTGTATCCACAAGTTTCCGAGGGGCGCTCATGTAAAAAATAAAGTGGGTGAAACTTCCGGTGACGCGGCGGAAGTAGCATTCCAATGGTATTTTGTGTGTTAGTTAGCGAAGAGGCTAGCTGTTTTTCGGAGAATTATTTTACTATTTAAAGACGCAAATCTTTATGAGAGATGTCGTTATGGAGCTCAGGGACAACATGTGCTGTTCGCGGTTGTTTGTATAACCGGACTAAACTAATTCAGTGGCTTAAACGTGATTGTTTTAAACATAAGCTGAAAACGAAATCACAGTGATCCTGCCAACGACTGAAGTTTCCACCAACCTCCCAAAAGACGACGAATCTTCCTGTGTACATTTGTTTAAAATCTTAATATTCTATAAACTCTATCAGCATGTGATTGGCTGTTCGCTACTGATGTTACACCTAAACTCAGGATCAAAGCCTGTGTTGACAGAATACCAAATGTGCCAGTTAATGTATTCAAGTAGCACATTCATTTATAATTTTGAATAAACTCCAAAGCACAAAGACTAAGTGTGTATTTTTTATTTTAATTGTTTGTCAGCTCGCACAACTGTCTGTCAACATGCCTTGATCAGTATTGATTATTAATAATGTTATTATAATACTCCCAATCAACTACTGCGGAGGGTAAAGGCACTGTTATTTTTATTCCTTTTTAATTTCGTTGAGGTTGTGTTCCCACATCGTTAGCTAGTTTGGATCGCTATAACTTGAATGACTGTCAACTGTTGAATGAACGAGTGTCAAGCATGTCAAGTAGCGCTTTGTTTACTTCAAACCGGAAGTTGCGCCCACTTTTGACGCAAGGCCTCATGGGGCGTAGGAAACTTGTGGATATGGCACGCGATTTTCGCGTACATATGATACGCACTTTTTTGCGTATAATACGCACGAACTCCCCTCCCCCCTCCCCCCTAAACCTAACCCAGGGTTTTTTAGTGCGTACCATATACACGAAAAAAACACTTTTGGCGTATAAATGCCACGAGAAATGACACTCGTGGTATAGATACGCATCTTCATGAGACTGTGTTGGAATTTCTGTTAAATGCATAAATGAAATCTGGCAATTTCCATGAAAAATTAAGGGGAAAAAAGTTAAGATGCCACTGAAATGAACAGGCTTTTAAAGAAACAAAATAGTCCTTATGTGCAAAAATGATCAAAATAATTATAAAATGATATATTTAAATCTGGTGCATCTCAACATGTTTCAACAATGTGTCATGTGCTCATGCTGACGTCCTAAAGCGTGAATTGTTCTTCCCCATTTTAAGCAGGGAGGGATTTGATTTTGAACAGGGACCTCCTCAAAGGACATGAAAGAACTATTGGTTTTATACCTCTAAATGTTTAGACGCGTGGCCCAGTGTATAAAAACAAAAGAGAGAGAGACATTACCCCATGTACCTTCAGATACCTTCTCCTCTGACTTTCATTCATCCATTTGGTAGATGCTTTTATCCAAAGCAACATTTATCAGTGTATTTTCCGAGAAAATGATCTTAGCGTTGAAAACATTCTGCACTACAAGTTGAGTAACAAAGAACAGACACAAAAGAGAAAATATTGTGTAGCCTCCAGCTGTTTACTACTGACAGTAATGTAAAGCGGGCAACAAACACCCTACGAGGCTTCTCAGCCAGAGAGCGAGGAACAATGTATTCGAGAGGCAGTGGGAAAGCTGTTTTTCAGATATTCCTCTGGACAGAGGTTTCTGATGTCTGCCAGAGCGGCTGTAACTCGTGTCTGGAACAAGAGACTGAAGAAAAAGCTTGAAAAAACACATTTGCCATGTGTTGAGCCTTATGTAGTGTATCATACAGCCTGAAGCTTTTCCTAACATTACGTCTTACGTCTAAAAATCACTCAATATATAGTATACTAATAATAAGTTATAAATTATAAACTTGATTTCGAGTCTGTTGAAGTTTCACATTTTTCAGCAGTTTGAAATGTTTTTATTTCCAATGTCTTCAGTTCCTCGGTGTGTTTTCCGTTGTGTCGTGAGTTCCAGCTTCACATTATCTGTAGTCTGGGTCGAATTCGGTCATATTTTCCATTCAGTTTGTTTCTGGTCTTGTCTCTCTCTGACTGCGGATGAAGGCGTGTCTATAGAAGTGGGCAGGCTTACTGAGCTCAGAGACTAATGAGAATAAGATGGACTGTGAGAGAGAAACTGGTCTTATACTCTAACTTTCCAATGTTACTTTTATTCAGCAAGGATGCATCAAAAGTGACAATAAAGGCATTTATAATACAATTATATGCTTCATTATATATGCTTATTTATAGGTATGTACGCAAATGCTTGTGTATATGTGGGTGTGTGCGTGCATGTGTCTCTATGTACATATATCTGTACTCTATTTCTGTGGCCTGTACATACCTGTATGCCCTCTAAAAGGAAAAATAAATAAACATTTGATCACAGAAAAAGACATTTATAATACTACAAATAAATGTTGTTCTTATGAACTCTCTATCAATCAAAGGGTATACCCTAAATCTATGTACATTTCTGAAATGCATTTTCTGTGAAGCTGCTTTGAAACGATATGTATTGTGAAAAGCGCTATACAAATAAATTTGAATTGAATTGATGTATCACTTTCCGCAAAAAAAAAAAAATCATTTTCAACATTGATAATAATCAGAAATGCTTCTCGAGCTGCAAATTATGAAGAGATGCACCGATTACAATTTTCTAGGCCGATTCTGATTTTCATTGAGTTTGACCATGTCGATACCGATTTTAGCCGGTTCCGATTTTTTTATTTATTTATTCAATAACACAAATATTTATTTTTTCTCTCTCTCTCTCTCTCTCTATATATATATATATATATATATATATATATATATATATATATAGAGAGAGAGATTTATATTTTATATATATATATATATAAAACACCATATAGGGGAGAGCGGGGCACAAGGTAACACATTTTGACTTTGTTAATTTGTGTAAACCTACTTAGGGTTTAGAGAATTTTTTTCACCCCACATTAATTTCCCACATGTCTAGTACAATTATGTGGTTTTGTTTTATTAATACAGTGGATACTTTTTTCTTGATTTACCCTGAAAGAATGGATGTGAAATGTGACAACATGCCCCATAGATGGGGTACATTATAACATGTGAGGGGCACATTGTAACATCACCATACAGAATGACAGCGAAATGCTATCTGATCTAATAAAAAAAATTATACAAGTCAAACCAAAATATTTTCTTAATAAAATACAATTATTAACTTTTTCATATAAAATAATGGCATTTTTTAATAATTAAAAATATACTAATTTTTGAGTTTGACAACAAACACCGGAAAATTCAGATTGTTCAAAACAAAATAATAATTAATAATTTCTGAACATTGATTCTCAGTCTTTATTTATATGTTTCTCATGCTTTCTCAATAGAATTCATAAAAGTATAGACTATAATATCATATTTCTAATAGGGGCACATTGTAACGCAGTGTGACAACATGCCCCAACTGCACAACTGGGGTTTAAACCCTGCTAGTGTCTTCTGCTAGTTAGCGAAGCATTAAAGAACTAGATCAACTCTTAAACAACAGATTGGAGATTAAAATAATATCAAATTTGTCTAATTTTAAATAAACACAAAAAATAGAGATGAAAAATTAACTTTTTTCATGTAAGAAATGTACTTTTGCTATATGGTTAAATAGCTAAATGTGATATTTTACAAAGATTTCGGAATTTTGGCACAAGTTTTTCTCTAAAATTATCATATTAGAATGTGTTTTTGATCAAATAAATGCAGCCTTTCAAATAGTGCACAGTCATATCTAACGTCAGAGATTCATCAAGGTTCTGGAAACATTCCTCAGAGATTTTTCTCCATATTTACTGCAGATTTGTCGGCTGTACATCCATGATGTGAATGTCCCGTTCCTCCACGTCACAGAGATGCGCTATTGGATTGAGATCGGGTGACCGTCATTTGAGTTTAGTGAACTCATCGTCATGTTCAGGTAACCAGTTTGAGATGTTTTGATATACTGTATGTGTATGTATTAAAGAAACATTATTTAAAGGGGACATATCATGCAAAATCCACTTTTGTAGCCCTTAAATGCATTTTGTTGTAAATTTGGAGTGTTTATAAGTACAGAAAAGATGAAATTATTATCTTCAGGTGCTTCGTTTATATCTTTATATTCTGTTTTGGTCATATTTTTCAACCTGTTCAGATTTTTCTGTTTTCTATGACGTTTTTTGAACTACAACGTCACCGTATTTGCAGCGGAACTGACAAATAAGGACATTGACTACCGGTCCAACACTTCGAGCAATCCGCCATTATTATTTCTCGCTCCGATTTTGTAGTCCAAGCTCAATGATGCAGAAGTTACGAGAGGGCAAGTCAAAATGTTCGGTTGTTGGATGTACGTCAAGGATTCCCACTTCAACAACCTCCGCCAGTATAAAGAAGGGTTTGCTGATCGACTTCGTCTGAATGAGAGGTAAATTCCTTCTATCTTTGGAGACGAAGAACAGAGCATTTCGATAAGCTGTAAATATCGTTAATAAAAATAAAGTACTTTACTTTCTTAAAACGCATGGTGTTCATGGTTTAGCAGTACCTTTGTCTTTCTTCGTTTTCGTTTTTTAGTAACGTTACACGTCGGCAGTATTATTGTTCTTGAGTTTCATTAATGGTCACTTAGCTGCTGTGTTTTCTGATGCTTTTCTAAACGTATCATATTGTCAATACAGATTTTTTTTTGTGGTAAGATTAGACCATAGTCATTTATCTTGTCAGTGTGCTTGTTTTAACAAGAGAAATAGTCGACTTTCACTAATAACACAAAACAGTTAACTCGCATACCAATACATCCATATGGTACGGCAGGTTCATATTCAGGTTCGTCGTCGTCTTTATCAACTCGCTCGCTCTGGCTCGAATATGTAAGGCTTGAAGGACAAGTCTTCTGTTGTTGACATTTTATGAAAGTGTGAATAAAAATGTTCTTTGACGGTATCGTATGTAATCGTATATATCAAACTACAATAATGGCCGAACGTGGGGAGTTGAACCGACCGTGAACTCATCGACCCTCCTTTTTATTTAAAGGGGCCGCTTTGAAACGGGTCGCTCAAAGACGCACATCAGAAAAGGGGTAGAAAAGGGGCTTGTGGAGCTATAATAATGAGGAATTCAGACACAAGCATTGCAGTTATGTTTTATATAGACCAAAACGGTATGATTTATATGTAAAAATGAATGATTTAAAAGCATGATATGTACCCTTTAAAATGCCTTCACAATGTAAATTGTGCAATCATACATTGCTGGATGTCTGAACAAAACAATAAAACGTTTTTACAACCTTTACTGGGGTGGTCCAAGATCGGGTGGGGTTGGAGGAGGGCCACGCAACAAGATCCATGAGCTTGGTTTTCTCCTCCTCCTCACATTTTTTTTTTCTTCACAATTGTGCTGGTGACGTGGTTTGAGAAAAGAGCACATTGACCTGTGACGAGTTCAAAGCTGATCTGGGTTGTCGTAGGCCGGTTCTGAATTTAATTTCATACAGCCTTTCATTAAACCTCAGCTTCCTGACAGTTTCGCAAAAATAGAAACGATTCTCAAATGCAGAAAAAACAACAACCATTTGACAGAGCAAGAGATGCTTTTGTCCGTAACTGCGTCACTAAACGTCCACGCTGAGACGGTAAAATACTGGCCTTTGAGATTAAATGAAGGGGCTTTTTTTCTCTTTAAAGACAGAGGGAGTGAAAGCCATATGATTACAAAATGACTACACATCACAATGATTCCAGCTTTCCAAAGTGCTAGACTGCCAAGCAATCGGAAGAAGCCTTGCACCCTGTAATCGACTTCATTTGATTCAATGCACAGCTTCTGCTCGATTGCATTTGCAAGGAATTCGTTAAAGCAACTGTGCATTGAACTCAAGGTGGCAGCATGAAGACACTTGTTGAAAGAGATATTTGCACCAGGAAGAGTTTGACCTCAGGGCTTTGACTATGATTCATTTCTCTTTATCAGTCTTTGGAGTGGGAAGGAGATTCAAAATTGGCCCTATATTTCTGTAAAATCAGTCGACTTTCAATACTAAGAGTGTTTAAATGCTTCAGCTTAAAATGAAGACTTGTTGGAATCCGATCTGCGTAACCTTTAGCCTGTCGATCTGGCCTGAGGATACGAGTCACTTCTTAAGTGTGAGTGGATGGGTGGAGAGCAGGAGGAGAAGAGAGAGAGAGTGGGCGGATCAGGGTAAATCACCTCGTTGACGTCGATGAACACTTGGAAAGTAAATAGAATGCAAAAAATTTAGATAGAATTTGTCATATTTTTATTCTAATGCGTATTTCTCTCAACAGAAAATTTTTGCACTACAGATTTACTCTTGTGAAAGACGTGCGCTTAATTTTATTGATTGACTTATAAAATTATTTATCATTTTTTTTAGATATAATATTAATTAAGTGTATAGAGTACACTTTCGTGACTGTTTATTTTTTACAAATGCACTGTCACATTCAAAGTTTTACTTTAAAGTACATTTTAAATCATTGTTTTAATCATATTTTAAATCACATGTAAAATACTTGATTATACAGTACTTTAACTGTAGTAGAGTGTTTTTCAATGTTACATTTAAAGTTGCAACATTTTATCTAATAAAAAGATACTTGTCAGTGCGTTACTTTAACTACAGTTTATTTCAAAGACTTAATTATTAAATTACATTTAAAAATGTACTTACTCCAAGTGGTTCAAAAACACTCTCAAGGAACTCCATTTAAAGGAGTAGTTCACTTTTAAAAAAACTTTTGCTGATAATTTACTCACCCCCATGTCATCCAAGATGTCCGTGTCTTTCTTTCTTCAGTCGAAAAGAAATTAAGGTTTTTGATGAAAACATTCCAGGATTTTCTCCATATAATGGACTTCAATGGGAACCAAACGGTTCAAGGTCCAAAAGACACTTTCAGTGCAAACTGTTCGAACTCGTTTATCAAAATGAATCTTTTTTCGTGTCATTTGGTTCATTCAACGAGCGAAATGAACAAATTGACTCGGGAAAAGATTCACTCATTTTGATGAACGAGTTCGAACAGGAGAGTCACAAACAAGCATCTCAGATCAGAGCAAAGCGACCATTTGAGCTTATAAAACTTAATTTATTTTTTAAATGATCGATCGTTTCGCTTGATAAGACGATTATTCATCGTCTGGAATCGTTTAAAGCGCTTTGAACAGTTTGCACTGAAACTGTCTTTTGGACCTTGAACCGTTTGGTCCCCATTGAAGTCCATTATATGGAGAAAAAAACCTGGAATGTTTTCATCAAAAACCTTAATTTCTTTTCAACTGAAGAAAGAATGACATGGACATCTTGGACGACATGGGGGTGAGTAAAATATCAGCATTTGTTTTTTTTTTTTTAAGTGAACTACTCCTTTAAGATAAATGGAGCCTTTAATACATCTTCATTTGGTTATAAAACATGCAATTAAGTGACAAAAACAAATAGATTCAGTACATTCATACTTAAGTATTCTTTTAAATTATTTCCATAAGTAGCTCTTTTTAAAAGTGTGATGAAGTGTCTTTCTTTTTAACAAGGGTAAAAGCTTTCAGAACGATACTCTATCAAAACAGTTTCCAACAAAACACTAATTTATTTTTGATAAAGGCTACCGAGTTCAAACTTGACAACACTTTTCTGTTCGTGTGCAGCATGTGAGAATAACTTGCAGAGGTTCTGGAATGCTTCAGACTGGGGTTGAACATTTTGCAAACAAAAGCTGGACGCGTATCAGGAAAGCATTAGTCAGATCTTAGCATCACCAGTGGAGACGTCTGCTTACGCGGTGCAAGTTTTTCACTTTTTACTTGGGAAATATCAATCTCATATTGTTAATATTTGTGGAGTTCAACTTCAATGTTAAAATCAAAGTTATTTGGATCATGACACACAAGGCATTCGTAATACAGCAACATTTTCTTAACAACTGTGTGACTGCTAAACTATTCTCTTGCCGTTTTTCACACACAAGCTTTTCGATCTATCTGAGGCCCTTAGGCTGATTGACTGGACATAAGAGTAGCAAGAGACCGAGCAAGGAAAAGTAAAGATGAAGCAAGGACAGATGGACTGAATGAAGAAAAGAAAACATTAAGTGCAACAAGTAGAAACATGTGCTTGTAAAATCTACCGGCTGAGGAACCCCCACCAGCTCCCATGGCAATAGATAAACTCAAATACCACTTCCCACCTGTATATATGTGACGTCCAAATGGGATAGGGTGGGAAAGGTACTAAACCGTGTACTCCATTTGCAAGTTAAAAACCATAAATGTCTCTTAATTGATTATTGTGATCTGGCTGACACAGAAACCAATGGCGTGAGATTAAAGGACTTTTAAAAAGACTTTTTCTGATAATTTACTCACCCCCATGTCATCCAAGATGTCCACGTCTTTCTTTCTGCAGTCGAAAAGAAATTAAGGTTTTTGATGAAAACATTCCAGGATTTTTCTCCATATAATGGACTTCAATGGGAACCAAACGGTTCAAGGTCCAAAAGACAGTTTCAGTGCAAACTGTTCAAAGGGCTTTAAACGATTCCAGACGATGAATAAGGGTCTTATCAAGCGAAGCGATCGCTCATTTAATAAATAAATAACAAAGTTTAAGTTTTATAAGCTCAAATGCTCGCCTTGCTCTGTTCTGTGATGCGCGTTCGTGACTCTCCTGTTCGAACTCGTTCATCAAAATGAACAAATCTTTTTTTCAAATCATTTAGTTTATTTTGTTCGTTAAATCAACCAAATGACTCGAAAAAAGATTTGTTAATTTTGATGCACATGGTGTGAACACAGTGCTTATGTTAAAGTGATAGTTCACTTTGAAATTAAGTATTGGTATGTTATCTTACCTCAAGGGCATCCAAGATGTAGGTGTCTTTGTTTCCGCAGTATTTTCAATTTTGATATTTTTAGGTCAAACCGTTCTTGTCTGCCAGTCATATAATGGAGGTCTATGGTCACCACCTCATGCACAGAGAAGTCCAAATTAAACATGATTTAATGACTCGTAAATGTAAGTACACATTGATGGCCTAAGACACGAAACGAGCGGTTTGTGTGAGAAAACGAACAGTATTTATATAGTTTTTACCTTTTGTAATTTGGACTTCTCTGTGCATGCTCTTTGAGGTGGTGACCATAGACCTCCATTATATGACTGGCAGACAAGAACGGTTTGACCTAAAAATATCAAAATTGAAAATATTGCAGAAACAAAGACACCTACATCTTGGATGCCCTTGAGGTAAGATAAAACATATCAAACGTTAATTTCAAAGTGAACTATCCCTTTAAGTACCCTTTAAGTAAATAAATGTTTATTTCAGTGTTTTGAATTTCTCTGACGGTTTGGCTGGTGTAGCTGTTTGTATAGTGTTAGCTGTTTCCTTGTTTTTATCCTTGTTTTGGCTTTATCGATCAGCTTTTGAGTGGCTTGGTCTCTGGTAGATGAGGAGGAAATGCAGCTTCATTAAGGCTGGAAGCACTCAAGAGAGATGACTTGTGACATTTTAGTCATATTTTAGTTTACAGTAGCTTAGAAAATACTATCTAACTGTGCAGGCCTTGTATAAATGTCCATCCCAACCACGGACCGATCTCTGCCAGACACTCGCCACAGAGGCACATATTACTGCAACTCCTGTAAAACAAAAGCACAGAAAATTACCACTTCTATTTAAACCTCGCCCTGCCCCAATCTGCACTGTCTGTCTTTCCCATCTTTCAATTCGAAAAAGTTCTCACTATCGAGAAAAGTAAATGCATTTCGAAGGTGAACAAGTGATTGTATGTCGTTGAATGTACCAATTTTTACCAATTATAAAGTGAATATGTTTTATTTAAGGCAACATTCTCTCATACCACACTTGAAAAATATAATCAGCTTAAAAGCATGACTATTTTTACAATGACAACCTTATTAGATCTCAAGTTAAATACAAATAAAAATTGCACATCATTTCAAAGGATTTGTTGCCTGCCAGTTTGTGTCTGACATTGTCAGTGGATTTTTATTCAAGATAAAGAGAAACTGCAATATATTATATTTGTAACACTTTATTTTAGGGTTCAAAGTTGCTTATTAGCATGCATATTACTAGGATATGGCTGTTTATAAGTTCTTATAAAGCACATATTAATGCATTATTCTGCATGATCTACATCCCTTAATCACCAAATACCTAAATTTAACAACTTCCATAGCCCTCAATCGGGTCATGGGGTCTATACGACCCCAATCGACTTTTATTTAATAAAAAAAAGGTTCCCTTCATCTCAGTGGAATAAGATTTTGTGATATTTCATATATTATCTATCTATACACACACACAAACCAAGTTATGTAAAAAAAAAAAATGTTTACACTTCTGGTCTTCTGACCCCACATTGAAATGAATGGGAAATGTGAAAAAAACTAAATATATTTTCTTCATATGTCAAATAAAAAAAAAAAAAAAAATCCGGCATAAATCTGAAAATGTTTACACAGAAATGAAGGCCTAGTACTAGAGCATAAATGCAATGTATCATAAAAAATAAAAAAAATTAATATGCAAGCTAATGGTGTAGTTGAGGAATTGTGTGGTATATGGATATAAAAGTACTTTATATCTCCAAAAACACAGCATTAATAAATAGATGAGAAGTAAACAAGAAAAATGATATATTGTTTGTATGATTATATTTTTTGTACAATTACTCAATTAATTGTTGGGTTCGTATAGACCCCGAAGCCCAGAAGTGTAAACAGGAAACGAAGATTAATAACTATTAATAAACATGAGTTTAATGTGGCAAAAGTCATAGTTAATAGTGAGAATTGGACCCTAATCTAAAGTGTGGCCATTATATTACGTATATATGTCATATTTTAAAAATTTGTACTGAGAATTATACTTTTATTCCTCAGGGATGCATGCAATTTATTAAAAATGACAGCAACTATTTCTATTTCAAATAATCACAAATTTTCAAATTATCACAGTTTCTACAAAAAATAAATGTTTCTTGATCATCAAATCACCATATAAGAATGATTTCTGAAGGATCATGTGACACTGAAGACTGATTAACATCACAGGAATAAATGATACATTTTAAAATACATTAATTTTAGATGGTCATGGTGGCATGTGTTTCATAATTCTTTTATGTAAATAGTGTCCCTCATATTGTTGGCTAGGTTATATTACACCATTTAGAAGGTGAGATGGTACGTGTCGATCTAGTTTCCCAAAAGAAGTGTAGCTCCAGATGGACGGATGTATCTCAAATCCTAAGAAGCTCACTTTGCCGTTTACTGCCTACATTCGATATTTGAGATGTTCGTCATTTGCAGAAACTTCAATAATAATTAAAAGGATACGCCAGACAGTTTCTGGTCACATTGACTTTCATAATAGGAAAAAATATATATACTATGGAAGTCAATGGGACCAGAAACTGTTGGAAAAGTGGAGTATCCCTTTAAATAACCTACTAAAAATTAACAAGAGAGTAGTTATAAGATATCAATTTCATACTAGAACCAAAATCTTGCAAAGTACACGCTCTCAGAAAAAAAAATGGTACAAAAGCAGTCTGTGCCCTTCAATAAGTTGTAATATACAGCATTTCAGTACTAATATGCACACTTTTGGGCTTAAATATGTACCTTTGAGGTACTAATATGCACTCTTTTTGAAAGGTACAGCCGCAGTGACAGCTTTTGTATTTTTACCAACAATTTAACAAATGACTACATAAATACTTGGAAACATGATCGAATTTTGGAAGCTGCAAAAAGAAAAGTTTTATTGTTGCGCTCAATAACACGCCCGTTCCTTGTTTGGACTGGTGGTCACACACAAAAAAGGGGTTTTTGAAAAGCAGTATTTAATTTCAGCTTTGATAAGGCGAGCGTATAAAACCAGCATCGACATATGGTTTTCCTGTGACCGGATCCATACTCTGCTATAAAACAGTAAAAGATGACTGAAGTCTTTGCTAACGTGTGTGAGCCAGTCTAACATCCTGGGGATTTGAAGACGATTTTCAGGCTTTTGCTATGCTATTAATTCAGAGAAATAAAAATAACTAGGCTGTTTTGTTTTACCCAAGCATTCTGAAAGAAATCTATTAAACTGGTTTCAACTCAATCCACACTCACTGTAAAAAATAATCGTGATTTTAACGGTAAAAGACTTACGCCATGTCCTAACTACACGCGACGCGATAAAATTCCAGCGACAGCAAGTGTGTCTGTCCACACTAGACGCGACGTGACTGTGAGACGCCACACGTCAATCAAAAATCACAGCCATTCAGAACAGCGTGAAAGCGCTCATGTGGGTTAACGTAGGTTGTCGCGTCTGGTTAGGACAAAAACTCTGATTAACATGGAAAAGATACCTTTTATCGCGTGTCGCAGCGCATGTACTTAGGACACGGTGTTACAGTAAAAATGCTACAGTCCAAAACTGTTAATTGGTTAACAGAAAGTTTCAGTACTATATACGGTAAATAACGAATAATTTTACGAATGTAATTTTACTGTAAAATACCGTTAAATTTAACCGTTTTTGAAGGTGAAAAAGAACATCTCATTTAAAAAAATGTAAATTGACGTTCCCACAATTCCCTGTGAGACACTTGACATTTTATGTATTTTTTGTTGAAATAATTATGTTTCCTCATAGTTTTCTTGTAAGTATAAACAAAGTCCTTTTTTGTCTCTGGTATAAATCTTTTTGTGGAAGACTGTGATGAGCTTTGATTGATCATGTGACTCATCACTGCTGTGATGATTAGTGGTTGTCAGTATATTACAATGGTACAAAACAGATATCAATATTTAAATAGGTTGGTAAATTAAACATTACATCGGATAATGAAATACGGTTTATTACTGTAAATTTTAAGTTAAAGTAGTAGTTCACTTTTAAAAAAACTTTTGCTGATAATTTACTCATCCCCATGTCATTCAAGATGTCCATGTCATTCTTTTTTTCAGTCGAAAAGAAATTAAGGTTTTTGATGAAAACATTCTCAAGGTCCAAAAGACAGTTTCAGTGCAAACTGCAAACTGTTCAAAGGGCTTTAAATGATTCCAGACGATTAATAAGGGTCTTATCAAGCGAAACAATCGTTTAAGGTAACAAAGTTTACGTTTTATAAGCTCAAATGTTCGCCTTGCTCTGTTCTGTGATGCGCGTCGAACTCGTTTAGCAAAATGAACGAATCTTTTTTCGTGTCATTTGGTTCATTCAAATAAACTGTTGACTCGGGAAAAGATTCAATCATTTTGATAAATGAGTTCGAACAGGAGAGTCACGAACGCGCATCACAGAACAGAGCAAGGCGGCCATTTGAGCTAACAAAACTTTTTTTTAAAACAAGCAATCGTTTCGCTTGATAAGACCCTTATTCATCGTCTGGAATCGTTTAAAGGTCTTTGAACAGTGTGCAGTTTGCACTGAAACTGTCTTTAGGACCTTGAACCGTTTGGTTCCCATTGAAGTCCATTATATGTTAAAAATAAAGTTCTGGCAACCACAACTGCCATGTTTTTACCGTAAAAAAGACTGTTTGATTAGCAACATCTATACATTTATATGCAGTAGTAAATTATGAACTATCACAAGGCCACCTCCATCTCCCAGCATTCATATTGCATTTCATAGTGAATAGACAATGCATTTTAAAATGTAAAGATGTGAGAAAAGGAGGTCAGACAGGGCCATGGCTCTTGAAGTTGCTACGTGTCCACAGAGCAATGAGTGGTTTGATATAATGCCAGATGTTCTTCTCTCTCTCTCTTTCTCTGTTTGTCTCTGTCTTCTCTTAACATGTTGCACATGTAAACCTAACGAATCACAGCTTCGCTCATATGTTCAGACATGCAATGGACATTTGCACAAATATGTTATGTTGTTGTTCTGTCTATGGCTATGTCTTCACATCTCAACTGTGGCACTGCGGTGTGTCTGGTGTCATCGGATAAAAGTGTTATTTTAATATTTCTATTCTTCTTCCCTTTTTTATATGTTCATGTAGTTTTTATTCAATTTTAGCTCATGAACTTCCAATGATGGTCCAATAGAGAGTTCATTGTGGTCTTTTATTGTGACATTTTTCAAAGCATCATCTTCTTTTGTGTCGAAGAACATGTTTGGAATGACATGAGGGCAAGTAAACGATGACAGACTTCACGTTTCTTAACATTTAGAGAAAGAGTAAACCCTACTTTCTAATCCTTCCTTCAGTCCCAATCCTCCACAACATCATAAGTGTTCCTCAAACCCTCGTCTCGTTCAAATTCACCACTAATTCAATTCACCATCATGATCATCATCTGGCAACTAAACATGAAATGATCACATCCAATAAGAGGGTCCAGCTTGTCCAAGTCGAATTGAAACTGCTGATAGACACCCTGAGATTCAGACGACGACGATTTGATGAGCATGATATATCCAGAATCCCTGACACACTTCTCCATGTTTCAAAATGTCCACGTTGTAATGAGGACTCAGAATAGTTTGACATGTTTTAAGGCGGCCCTTAGTCTTGGCTGAAGGAGGGACTCGCTTTGACTTGAACATGTAGCAGATATCTAGCGCACTCAGCACCTCCCCAAAACTTTGGCATATAAAAGCCAGGGTCAAACATTTGTTTGCAGTAGGGAGTTTCTGCTAGGGTCTGGATTGGAGTTACACAGACCGGACCCTACGTGTATGATTGAGGACAAAACAGGATTCCCCTTGCCTCAAAGAGTCTACATGTCTAATATTTAGACATGTTCAGCTTTGTGGATATCCGGTTAGGGCTGCTGCTCGCCGCAGCGGTCCTCATGGTGAAAGGACAAGAAGAGGAAGATAGTGAGTATATGATTTTTACTCCTGCTTTTGCAAAGATGCTTGACAGAAGAGATTGGAGAACTCGAGGGGGAATTTTCAGCTTGTTTCAAGTGACCTGCAACCTAAAACTTCTTGGGAATGTCTCGAGGAGGGGGAAAAACTACCTTTTTATTCTCATCAACATTTTTATCTTCTAGAAATTGTAATTTTTTCCCATCCTGGCAATGCACGCGGAATTGTGTTCCTTCCTCGAGCGCTTGTTTGCACGTACATGTTCCGTCACTATGTGATGTCCTCGAGCGAAGGATGCGCTGAGGGAAAAACGCGACACGGATGAGAGAACAGAGAACGAGTCGAGAGACTACATTTAATGTCATATATCCTCTCATTGTTACACCTGTTTGTATCCTGTCATGCTTTTTTTATCGTTTTATAACGGGATATTACCGATTATCTCTGGATTACACGGTCTCTTGATATAGGTGCACCCGTCACTCGTAAAATTGACGTTTTTGAGCCTACACAGCAGCTAAAGTGTAACGATAGAGATACAATTCGGTGTTTTAGAATGACAAAGAAGCGTTTTATTTGATAAAGGAAAAACTTTGGTGTTCACTTCATCGTTTTGGGAATGAGCGGGGCGTGACGGTGGTTTGCAAGGCTTTGGCGCCACCAAGCGGTGGATATTAATGCTGCGCAGGTCTGAAACACGGTGAGGGGGATGCAGGCCTATCTATCATTGTATACCACGCCCCATTAGGCTATTTTCGCTTAATTTACATCTTTTAAATTAATTATAATGAAAAAATAAATAAATATGGCGTCACACTCTGTATACGTTTGAATAATGGAGACTCGGTGAGAACTCTTGTCCCTTCAGATTATAAATGTCATATTTGTTCTTTTTAAGTAAAACAAAAGTGTATATTTTCCTTTAAAGCATTTAAATGAAAGTTTCAGTTAAACTATTTTTTGGAACTGGTCACTTTGATTTCGAGGGAGGCCAATATTTAGTTTAGCTGGGATTTTGGTGTTCTTGATCTTTTTTTTTTTTAAAGTAAATGTGGAAATGGTTATGACCTCCCTGGACCTGTCGGCCCTTCAAATCATTCTGAAAGTGATTGACAATTCTGTGCTAATTCATAGCTGTTGTCCTTTACAGTCTCGTTCGGTAGCTGCACATTGGAAGGTCAGAATTACAACGACAAGGATGTATGGAAACCTGAGCCCTGTCAAATCTGCGTCTGCGACAGCGGGACCATCATGTGCGACGAGGTGATCTGCGAGGATACATCAGACTGTGCCAATCC
Source organism: Pimephales promelas (assembly GCF_016745375.1). The sequence continues at coordinate 603,130 of NW_024121854.1, read as the reverse complement.
AGAGATTCCCGATGGAGAATGCTGCCCCATCTGCCCCGACGGTACACTCACCTTCACCTTTGACCCAGTCACACGCTAGCTCTGTCGCCCTCAAGTGTGCAAACACTCAACCACATGCTTTGGGGAATACCTTTCATTGGCCTGTCATCATGTCGGAGACCCGTGGAGCGCAAACACAACACTGGATTCTCTCTCACCTCACGTGGGACTGAGGGATTAAGGATGTTTTTGCTTGTAGTCTTTATAGCCTTTTGGCTAATTATACTTCTTTTTTTGAACTTTTGTGAACAGTACATTACGGATAGTAGATCAATTGTTCCTGTGCATTCAAATATGCAAAGATTAATGACGTTTATAACTATTTGGATGTGCATTATTACGTCCTTTGATGCTTAAGGGATCAGTAGTTCATGTTGGGTATCTTATAATGAAAGTATCTCCAGATTTTTCAGAGTTTATCTATATCTTTACTTGAGCTGATTTAAGGTGGCACACTTCTGAAATACTTTTATTTTATTCCGTAGAAGAAGAAACGTCAGGTCCTGAGCCTCCCGTTGATCCATATGGTCCCATGGTTAGTGGGATTTATTTGGATTTTTCATCATGCACCTCATTCATTATTGATCATTAATTAGAATTTTACATTTGCCATACCACGTATACATGTAAATTACGCACATAAAAGACCTCTTTATGTTATATTTACAGCATACAACAATATAAAGTGTCATAACATTTCTATTTTTTTTTATTTTATTTGTTTATTTTTTTTAGGGTCCTGATGGTCCAAAAGGAGACCCAGTGAGTAGAGTATTTGTTTTTGAACACTAAATCATTATCATTATAATAATGCATTACAGCTATATTTGATGTATATATTGTTGATGTATATTGTTTAGTACAACTAAAAAATAGGCCAAAGTAGTTTGTATTGATTTGAAAATCAGTTGCAAATGCAAAGAATTTGGGCATTTGAGGCTTTTAACCTGCTGACCTCTACTTGTCTCGCTGACCTTTGACCTCTATAACATGAAAGATTAGGTATTTGTTTAATACACATGGTGTTACTCATTCCAATTTTCAGTTTTCACTTCATAAGATCACTTTTGAATCACATTCCAGCAACACTAAACTAAGAGTTGGCTAAATTTGGCTTGCTTTGCTGATGTGTCATCGCTCTGATTGATCATGGATCTCCGCTGTCTGTTTCTCAGGGTCCTCCAGGGCCTCCTGGCAGAGATGGGACTCCCGGAGAGAACGGACTCCCTGGACCTCCTGGTCCTCCTGGAACCCCTGGCCTCGGCGGTGGAGTAAGCGACTCAATTTTTTACTTTGTAAAACTGTGACTCTGCTTTGGTTGCGTCAGCATCGTTATGAATAAGCTTGGGAGAATCTTATTGTGTTGGGCCGTATTCAAAAACAAATCTGGTTGTGATCTTTAAGTTGCGTTCTGCGACCCAAAAGATTATTTTCTTTGGCATTCAAACATAAATATGCTTTTAAAAGTGCATGAAGAGTCTGTAGTTCAGTACCAACCATGTGAACAGCTCCCGTCATTCTCACCATTATAGATTAAAGCACACGATGCACTCTATTAAAGCAAAAAATATGACATAACTGAGGTATTTGTGATATTTCAGCTTTTTAAAGTATTTACATAGCTAATATTGTGAGATTAAAAGGAAAACTATCCTTTAGTAGTGCAGTAGTAAATGATGAAATGATACAAACCTTAAACTTGCATATTGATTCATTAATTGTCCTTGTTCCCTGCAGTCTTTCCTTTCCCAGATGGCTTATGGCAGTGAGAAATCCAGCGGCCCTCCTGTTCCCGGACCACCAGTACGTCAGCTTCTCTTTTCCCACTCGACCTCCTTTCCTTCAAGATCTCACAACGAATATGCATCACTTTTACACAGTGATTCACAGTCTTATGGATATTCAGCACTTTAGTGTGCATCTCTTTATCATGATTAACTTTGTCTGTAATCTATAATCGGCCACCTCGCTTTCTAGATTTCGGCCTCCATTTGCACTGCCTTCTGAACTACAAAAACGTACATGATATTGAATATAAGTACTGTTTAATCTACATTATTTTTATTTAAAATGTTGTTTTCTCTCTTATAGGGCCCTATGGGTGCTCGTGGCCCCCCTGGATCTGCAGGTTCACCTGTAAGTCTATTTCTAGTACAAAATGTTGTTGTTTTCCTAGAGCAAATAAATCGGCTAGTCTGTTTTTATTTTTTTTTAGTTTTTACATTGAAGTCCTGAGTATTGTCAGTAAACCTCATCCATCCAGTATCTCCGGTCTGATATGTAACTGTATTTGTGTGTATTTTTCACAGGGCCCTCAGGGATTCACTGGCCCCCCGGGTGAGCCTGGAGAGTCTGGTTCTCCTGTGAGTATCTTGCTTCTGAGTTTTAGTGTCAGTTTTGCTGTGAAGTGAAGACCAGCAGCTTGTGAACATTATTCTTCTGCTGTTGTTGCCTGCAGGGTCCAATGGGTTCTCGCGGTTCTCCCGGTCCTCCTGGAAAGAACGGAGAGGATGTGAGTTTTCTTTCTTCTCACTCAAATCACCTCTGAATCAGACCGTCAGACAGGCCTGTAAGTCTCTTCTCATCTCTCTTCTGCTCTTCCTCAGGGTGAAGCTGGCAAAGCAGGTCGCCCTGGTGAGCGTGGAGCTGCTGGGCCTCAGGTGCTCATGCTTTCCTCGTTTATACACACACATTGCACTCATGAAGTATGCTCACTGGAATGAATGAAAACGTCATGATTATATTCTCTTGCTTATTTCACAGGGTGCTCGTGGATTCCCAGGAACCCCTGGACTCCCTGGCATCAAGGGACACAGAGTGAGCATGACCCCACATTTCTACTGTAGTTTTAAATTGTTTATTCACGTTTAAGGTAACACTTTAGTTTAGGGTCTAATTCTCACTATTAAGTTGCTTATTATCATGCATATTACTTGGATATTGGCTGTGTAATTGTACTTAATAATCCCTTAATCACCCAATAATTTGACCCTAAACTAAAGTGTGACCATATATATAGAAATAGATGAATGCACACATTATTTTTTATTTTCTATTTTATTACATATTGCATACTACATATTTTTCTGTTCATCCATAAACCACCATATGCATTTTTGTGTTTTGCAATACTGCCTGCGATATATATTTCTATATATACATTATTAATGTACAGTTACATTTAATCATTAGCAGACACTTTATCCAAGCGACTTAAAAATGAGGAGAGCAATACTTATTAGCATGCATATTACTAGGATATTGGCTGTGTATTAGTACTTATTAATGTGATATTCTGCATGACCGTATTCTACATCCCTTAATCACCCAATAATTTGACCCTAAACTAAAGTGTGACCATATATATTTGTAGATGTATAGAAATAGATTGATGCACACATTTGATTCCATTGTTATTTTTCTATTTTATTACATATTGCATAATATCCATAAACCATTTTTGACTTTTGTGTTTTGCAATACTGCCTGCGATATAAATTTCTATATATACATTATTAATGCACATTTACATTGAATCATTAGCAGACACTTTTATCCAAGCGACTTACAAATGAGGAGAGCAATAGAAGCAACAGTTAAGTAACAATGCAATGTTTTCTGTTGTCTCTTACAGGGTTTCCCTGGTCTAGATGGCGCTAAGGGAGACGCTGGCATTGCTGGACCCAAGGTTAGATTTCCGTTCAATTGTATGCTCTTGTATACACGCAGATATTCAGTCTGTAAACATGCATGCTAATTTGACTTTGCAGATGTGCTGATATAGTGTTGATTCTCTGTTGATTGTGTCTCCTCTCTGGTAACAGGGAGAGACTGGTTCATCTGGTGAGAATGGTACTCCTGGAGCTATGGTGAGTGATTATAGATGGATTTAAAGTCCATGAAAAATTCTTCGAAATGATGCCATTTTTCTCACATTTCCTCGTCCATCTGCTTCTTTCAGGGTGCTCGTGGTTTGCCCGGTGAGAGAGGTCGCCCTGGACCCCCTGGCCCTTCTGTAAGTGTCACATCCATGAGAATAAAAACCACCTTTCATTTTTACAGTACAGTCAACAGAGTATCACATATTCACCTCTACTGAGACTCATCTAATACACTGTTCAGCTTATACAATGCAGTTCAACTTATTCAATGCAACTCAAATCAGTGCAAATTAACTCTGATTCAGATAATCAAAACGAATTGAAATATATCTTCCACTTCTGTTTAAATGCTCTCTTTTGGGCTTTTTCAAAGGCAAAATCTTCAGGCAGGGTTCAAGGCCATCATTCAGTGTCATTATTGGTTCATAATTCGTAATCTTTTTGTTTGTTTCTTTGTTTTCTGCAGGGTGCTCGCGGTAATGATGGCAACACTGGCGCTGCCGGACCTCCCGTAAGTCTCTTAAGACCAATATTCTGGTAATACAGCAGTTATTTACTAGAAGAATCTATTGATAATTCAAGTATCACAATACTCTACACACAATATCTTTATTGATACTGAAATACAATTGAAGCTGTTGATTTGGAGGAATGATTCAAGTAATCATGATGTTATGTTATTAGTACTACAATATATTGTTACACCTACTACAGTGATCAAAGCAAGAGGAGTCGAATTAATCATTTTCATGTGTTTAATTCACTTATTATTATTTTTCTGCTACATTAGGGACCCACCGGCCCTGCTGGTGCTCCTGGTTTCCCTGGTGGTGCTGGTGCTAAGGTACGGTACACACTGCAAATGATGGATTTCATTATGGAAGTGTCTACTCTATACTCTGTAACATTGAAATTAATTGTTTGAAACAGTGCACTTATTGCACAAACCAGATACATTGTTTTTTAGTGTTATAGCAAAACTGGTAATTTACAACACTTGTCCATAGGAGGCTATACATTTCACAAAACACAACACAGTACAATGTACAAAACACAGTACAAAACAGTACATCGTACATCTATAATTACACTGTTGACCTTAACCCACTCTTAAACCTGTCACATGTGCCACCTCAAAACCAGAAAAATTGTTTTAGGTAACACTTTATTTTTTTATAGTGTCCTTGTTACATATGTTACATGTACTTACTGTAGTAATAACACTAGTTATGCATAAGTGCATTGCTAACCCTAAACCAAACCCAATTCCTAACCCTATAGTAAGAACATGTACCTTACACTGTACAAGTACATTTGCAATACAAAATGAACTGAATAAGTGCATTGTACAAAACAATTAATTTATGGTCATGTATTAGTACAACTGTCAACAGTTGTCATGTTGATTAAAGTAAACAAGCTATAAGTGCTTCCTAATTCTAACTGATTGTTTCTTGACCCTGTTGTTGCATCTTCAATATACCAATAAAATATTATTTGGATAGAAGTGTCTACTAAATTAATAACTGGAGTCACCCTCCTATAAATAAACAGACAATTCACAGTTTTTTCTTCTTTTTGGCTTCTGTAGGGAGAAACTGGCGCTGCTGGAGGCCGTGGTTCAGAGGGACCCCAGGGAGCCCGTGGTGAGCCTGGTAACCCCGGACCCGCTGGTGCCGCCGGCCCTGCTGTGAGTATTTGCATCACGAAACATCAATGTGTATTTGCTTGAAAGATTTCAAATGAACAACAATTCAAAAGGAAATTTGCTTGCATAGTAGCTACAGAATAATGGTACGTTTAAATTACAGTTGTAGATTCATATGGAAACTATATTATCTGCTAAATAAGACATGAAGACACAACATTTGATACTTAAACTATGCATCTTTTCAATACAAATAAATTTGGAGTCCCGAAAGGGACACGGTAATGGAAAAAATATGAAATGGTAGGAAATTTATGTGTCAATGCTTTTGAGAAAATTTTGAGTTTGAATGCAACATTTCCCAGGGGAACGCAAAACTATTGCAAGGGTTTTGCAAAAGCATTGAAATATTTTATTTTCTCCCATCTCATATTTTTTTCCATCACCATGTTCCTTTAGGGGCTCCTTAAGTTTGAGAATCTTGTATAAAATGTACAAAAAATGCAAAAATGAATAGCCCACCGAAAGCTGAAATGATCTACAAAACAAAGTGTGATTGGAGTATAATTTAAATGAATTGAAATTAATTGAATGTTGTGGAGAATAAGACATGACTCCACCTTTTTCTGCACAGGGAGCTCCTGGTAGTGATGGTACTCCTGGTGGCAAAGGATCTCCTGTAAGTATTTCTATGCAATATATAACATCCCACACCAATTTTTCTTTATCTTTTATTTATGTGGTTTCCCTCTTTATGGCTGATGATTTGCAATGGTGTTTTGTAGGGTGCTGCTGGTATTGCTGGCGCTCCTGGTTTCCCAGGTACCCGAGGACCCGCTGGACCCGCTGGCCCGTCTGGTGCTCCTGGCCCCAAGGGAAACAATGTATGTATACTGCATTTGATCAAGACTGCATTCAAAGTATAGTAATGTTTCAGTGCTTTCAGGATTGCAGATATGATATCTTTAGTTTTGAAAGGTGTGACTTAGATCAGTAGATGCTATTATCCAAAAATCAGCTTGGTTATTGGCAGTCAGAATTGACACAGCAATGTATGATGGATACAGGCTCTGATTTAAAAAAAAAAATTATTCAGTCAGTGCAGATCAAGAATATTAGATATTTTAGTCGATTTTAAAATAGCAATTTACAGATTTGAATCGATTTTCATTTTGATGAACCAATAGACCTTATTCAGAGCAGCGCCATGACAGGTTTGAAAGTGAGGCTGTGAGGGATAAACTTATCGTGTTTCCAATGGCATCCGCTGTAAAAAGCTGTATAAAGCTCCTAGATAGCTTGCAATTTTCCACAGCTTACATTGTCGGGAGTTTTTTGTCAACTGAAATTTCTTGGAAAGATATTTTTCCAGTGTTTCATGAGCAGAACAATCCGAAAACACGTTAAATAACAGTACAGCCCATTGAAGAGATGCATGTCTATCCCTCACAGCCTTGCTTTCATTTTCATTAAAAATCAAAGATGGCGCTGCCGTGAATAAGGTGTATATCTTATTATCGATCTTTTAGCCTGTGCTGTATTGAACAAAACATTATTTGTAGTGCCTCCCATCCAATAAATCATCATAATTGTTACTTTTGTTATGAAACAAAGCCTCAGCTTTCTAATTCTGCCATTTTATTATAAAATTCAAACAATAAGTACAAATTGCTTTAGCCGTCTCATTTCACTGATCATCTTTTCCTCTTTACTACTAGTTATAGCATAAATAAATAAGCTGTGTGGTGGTGTATTCCAGCCTTTAGGTGTTAATAGATCTGATTAAAAAATAACACTCTGTGCCCTTGAGCTTGGCACTTAACCTCTTTCCTGTCTTGTGAATTGCTTTGGATACAGAAGAGTCTGAAGAATAAAAGCACAATGAGCTGAGATCCGATATCTTACGTCTTATGCTCTAATTCCAGGGTGATCCAGGTCTCCAAGGCCCTAAGGGAGATGCCGGTCCTAAGGGAGAACCTGTAAGTAGCTTTGAATCATGGATCATTTCCTAATATTTACAGAAACCTGTAATAGTAATAGGTGCTATTCTCTGTCCTAGGGCCCAGTCGGACCCCAAGGTCTCGCCGGACCTTCTGGTGAGGAAGGAAAGAGAGGAGCTCGTGGTGAGCCTGGTGGTGCAGGACCCGTCGGACCCCCTGGAGCCCGTGTAGGTTAACCTTACCAAACTGTGACGGTTCCATTCCAGCATTCGATGCCTTTTTTTTGCTTGTTTGTTTCTCACCTTTTGTCTTTTTTTCTTTTAAAAGGGGGCCCCTGGCAACCGTGGTCTGCCTGGTAGTGATGGAGCACCTGGACCCGGGGTAAGATCATTGAGCTCACAAATCAAGGCTGTAAAACTGTATCTTTGAACACATTAATAAATGAAAACCTTAAAATGTGCCTTACACTACCAGTCAAAAGTTTGGAATCATTAAGGCTGCATTTATTTAATTATATAAAAAAGTCAAATGTTTAAAAGAACTGTTTTCTATCTGAATATATTTTAAAATGTGATAAAAGCTGAGTTTTCAGGATCATTACTACAAGTCTTCAGTGTTACATGATCATTCAGAAATCCCTCTATAATGATGATTTGCTGTTCAAGAAACATTTCTGATTATTATCAGTGTTGAAAACAGTTGTGCTGCTTCATATTTTGTGGAAACCGTGGGGTAAGAA
>NW_024121854.1:511988-594383 GCF_016745375.1 Pimephales promelas | reverse complement strand
TTATGACCTAGATTTTAGATTTTATGACCTTACAGTATTTTGAATTCAGAGGCTATTAACTGGAAGATTTGTATTTTGTACTTTTAAAAAAATTATTTATCTCACTTTATATTATCTAGTGAAGAAAAGCGACCCACTTCATATTAAGTGTTTTTAACTACTGTGTACTAAAATTTAAATTAATCATTCGATACAATGCACTTACTGTGTACATACATGTAGTTATGATATACTTATGTTTAAAAATGCCTGAATGTAATTAATGCATCTTAACCTATAGTATTAGACCTGCATAGTATTAGACACCTAATAAATTAATATATATATATATATATATATATATATATATATATAATATATATATATACACATAAATATACATAAAACCGGTTAATGGTTATAGGGTAATATCCAGTCATTATCACCCTACTGTCACGCTTCTAAACTAATGAATGCAAATAAGTTGTACATAAGTTACATAATATGTAATTGTTGCTTCTAGTTTAAAAAACTCTTTTGTGTTTGCCGTAGGGAGACCGCGGTGAGTCTGGCAACTCTGGTCCTCCTGGTCCCCCTGGTGCTCCTGGAGCTCCTGGTCCCATGGGTCCATCCGGAAAGAATGGAGATCGTGGAGAGGCTGTACGTTTTTATATTCTAGAATAAAAAATTTACCAGAATTATTTTATTTAAAAAGAATTAAAATATACACGTAATGCATCCACACCAAAATGGCAGGTTTGAATGATTTTATTTTTATATTTTCCGTTTTCATTTTAAAAGTTGTATTACTTTTGGTTAATTTGAGTTATTTTAGTATTTTAACTTGAGATATTTGGTAACACTTTACTTGAAGGGGTGTGCATAAGACTGACATGACACCTTCATAACCATCACATGACCTATGTCTTGAATATGAAGTAGGGTCACAATGACAACTGTCATTAAGTGTCATTTGCTCAGTTATGACATCTTGAATGCAAATATGACATTGTTTGAGATGTCTTAGTTATGACATCTTGACATAAACCAATACATCATAACCTGTCAGTGTCTTTGTCAAGACAACTTGACATTACTAAGACAACACAATCCGTCATAAACATGATTAATGATAAAACTTAAGAAATCACCTAGCTTTATTGGTTAACATTACATTAAACTGTCAGGTGATTGATTTTGTACCACTGTAGTTGAGGTCAAGAAAAATATTTATGGCACAGTTATAATTGTCAAAACCAACCAGCTGACAGTTTCATGTAATGTTAACCAATAAAGCTAGGTGCTTTCTTAAGTTTGATCATTAATCATGTTTATGACAGGTCGTGTTGTCTTAATAATGTCAAGTTGTCATGACAAAGACACTGACAGGATGATGTGTTGGTTTATGTCAAGGTGTCATAACAGACAAACAATTTGCATTAAAAATGTCATAACTGAGCAAATGACACTTAATGACAGTTGTCACAAACATGCATAAAAGGTCCTTCATATTCATAACATATGTCATGTCAAGTTAGTCTTATGCACACCCCTTCAAGTCAAGTCTTACCAGATATTTTATTATATTTCAAGAAATGGTTTTAGTTTTAGATAACTATAACAACTCTGCACTGTTATACTAAAAACGTGTATATGACACATTGATATATTATGATGAATTATAACATTGTTCTTTTTCTCCTGCTTTCTTCCAGGGTCCTGCTGGATCTGCTGGTCCTGCCGGTCCCGCTGGTGCTCGTGGTTCCCAGGTATGAATTTCTCATTTGTATCATTTATTCATCTTGTAGTTTTTGTTTTGTAATTGGTCATTGATCATTCTCATGTCTCTTCATGCAGGGTCCAGCTGGTCCACGCGGAGACAAGGGTGAGGCTGGAGAGGCTGGAGAGAGAGGCATGAAGGGACACCGCGGCTTCTCTGGAATGGCTGGGACTCCTGGACCTCCTGTAAGTGAGCGTAATGTCACAGTTACACGCTGAATATGAAGAGGATTACTCAAGTTAGAGTGAAAACTGACTTTTCTGAATGTTTTTAGGGATCTCCTGGTGACCAAGGACCTGCCGGACCCTCTGGCCCTGCTGGACCTCGTGTAAGTAACACATTTTATATAATAGGGAAACAATTTATATGTATAACGATGTAATAACAGGTTGTTTCGATGTAGGAAATTCATGACTTTACTCTACAGAAGACATTATTATCCAGTTCAATTTAGTTTCAGTTTTGTTCTCATCCCATAGTGCATTAAATATTTATAAACGTTAAAGACAAACGTGACATTGACAGTAGAGGAGGGAAAAAACCCTTAAATTTCTTTGGTTTATACTACATGACAGAGAAAAATCAACATTTTGTCATCGTTTATTCACTCTCATGTAGTTAAAATCTCGCATGACTTTACTTCTTATGTGGAAGACTAAATTAGATGTTTGGCAGAATCAGGATTGCCAGGTCTGTTTTTAAGAGCTTGTTTTCACTTTTCTAACTTTAGTTAGTGTGTAATGTTGCCGTATGAGCATAAAAAACATCTGCAAATTTACAACACTCAAAGTTCAAATCAAAGGAATATATTTGCTTTTAAAGAAAAGGACTACAGCAAACGGCTGGTAGGGACCTCCAGGGTTAGTGACATCACAACCTATAAAATTTACATAGACCCGCCCCTGAGGAAAAGTTGTTGTATAAGAGTACATTTGTGAGTCAGCTCAAACTTTAGCATCCTTCTTTTCACATGTAATAGAAAGTCACTCTGTGTGCATCTCACAACAGTTCCTATACGAGCGATTTATAGATTACATGACAGAATATCCTAATTGAAGATAGTTAACTCCACATCAGCAACATAAATTCATCAAATAACCATTCAGGAAATCGTTGCTGCTAACACACACAAGCTCTTGAAACCCCGCCCTCTGCTGCAGCTCATTTGCATTTAAAGGGCCAGACACAAAACCGTGCGTTTTTGCAAACCCTCAAGAAGTGACAACTTTAACATCGTATATAAAAATACCTGTGGGGTATTTTGTGCTAAAACTTCACACACACACTCTGGGGACACCAGAGATTTATTTTACATCTTGTGAAAATGGCATTTTCCCACCCCTTTAACAAAACCAGCCCAAAGGCCAATCACAAATATCCCAAAGCTAGCCCAATGACCCTATCCAAATGCGAAAACTCCCACTGTTAAATACACATTACAGTCACTGTTATGCGTTATACCCAATCTCAACTTTAAAATAGTGGTCTAGTATTCATAAACACTTCATCTAGAACAGTTTTATTTCACTTGTATCTGTTTATAGGGACCTTCTGGTTCCAATGGAGCCCCTGGTAAGGATGGCATGAACGGTATTCCTGGACCCGTTGGACCCCCTGGACCCCGTGGTCGCACTGGTGAAATGGGACCTTCTGTAAGTCTGAAATCAACACAATTTTACTGCTAAATTGCCTCTTTGAATATTTTTAGTTGTGTCCGTTTTAACAGATATGTGTACTCATGTGATATTTTCCCTGTTATTTAGGGTGCTCCTGGTACTCCTGGACCTCCTGGTCCTCCTGGACCTGCTGGCATCGGTGAGCCCTTCCTTCCCATGCCACAGGGCGAGAAGGGTCCAGATCCACTTCGTGGAGGCTACAGAGCTGATGATGCCAACACTCATGACCGTGATGCTGAGGTGGACACCACCCTGAAATCTCTGAGCCAGAAGATTGAGAACATCCGTAGCCCTGAAGGAACCCAGGCCAACCCTGCCCGCATGTGCCGTGACCTGAGGATGTGCCATCCTGAATGGAAGAGCGGTAAGCATGGACTTGCTAGATGTATTGAAATGATCTTGCATTTCGAGGCTCTGAAATTCACTTAAATCTGTTTTTCCTGCAAGGATCTTACTGGGTGGACCCCAACCAGGGCTCTCCTCTGGACGCCATCAAGGTCTTCTGCAACATGGAGACTGGCGAGACCTGCGTCAGCCCATCTCAGACCACCATTCCCATGAAGAACTGGTACACTAGCAAGAACATCAGAGAGAAGAAGCACGTTTGGTTCGGAGAGTCCATGCCCAATGGCTTCCAGGTACGTCAATACTAGGATATACAGAGATACGTAGACTGTGAAAAGACCAGAAGCAAAAAAAAAAAAATATTTCTCATTATTATAACATTTATAAAATACAATATGCTGTTTAAAATATGTTTTTTTTTTATTATTTCGAGAAATGTTTTGTGAATTTTTAGAAAATTGTGATTACTTGCTTGTTGATGTGCACATATATACATAACAGATTACTATTTTTATTTCGGATTAAAGGTCTGAAACCTGTTCCAGCAAACCATAAATAAACAAATAAATAGTTTTTGGCCTTTTAATGAAAAGTTTTGTAAATTTGAATAAAGTTGTGATTAGTTAGAAATAGTGCAGAATTAGAAATATTTAATTTTATTACTTTAAAATAAAGAAATATTTCAGATTCTGGACTATTTCTAAGACATGAATCAAATAATACAGGCCGTTCTCATCCCGAGGCGTCATATACTGACACTTTAGACATTTCGTCTACGTCCAACGCACATGGCACCCTTTAGCGTCAATATGAGGTGCAGATATATTTGGGCCAGAAGTCGCCTCCTAGTGGTCTAACCCTAACACTACCCCAGACCTAAACCTACCCATAACCGAAGCATGTTATATTGGCGCTAAAGGGTTCCATGTGCGTTGGATTTAGACGAAATTTCAAAAGTGTCACTATATGACGCCCTACGATGAGAACGCATTGAATAATCACATTTTTGACATTAAAATTTTGTAACCCTTCCACTCAAGCTCAAGATGCTCTCTAGAACCAAACAGAAGCATATTCATTAGTGGCCACGAAATATTTCATGATCTTATGCAGGAAGTAATGTGGTGTCCTCTGTGTAGTTCCAGTATGGCAGCGATGGCTCTGATCCAGAGGATGTTAACATCCAGCTGACCTTCATGCGCCTGATGTCCAACGAGGCTTCTCAGAACATCTCCTACCACTGCAAGAACAGCATCGCCTACATGGACGAGGCCACGGGCAACCTCAAGAAGGCTCTGCTCCTGCAGGGCTCCAACGACATCGAGATCAGAGCCGAGGGCAACAGCCGCTTTACATACAGAGTCAGCGAGGATGGCTGCACGGTGAGCACACCACCATCTCTCACGTTGCTTTTTCTTTCCCTCCTCATAATGTTTCTTATACAATGTGTTTTGTAGTCCAACCTTTGAGTTTGCATCGCCCAATTTGCTCATCATGATAAACTTATGAATTTTGATGCCTAAACACAATCAGAAGTAAAATGTACGCTGTAAATGAACTGCACCAAAGTTTGAGTTGGAATAGTTTGCGAGTGTGCGATTTATAAAACACAATGAGGCTGTAAAAGCACCTAGTGAGCAGATGAGTTCACGTGTTCGGCTGATGATGGTTACTTTTGCAACTTTTGCTGATAATTTACTCACCCCCATGTCATCCAAGATGTCCACGTCTTTCTTTCTTCAGTCGAAAAGAAATTAAGGTTTTTGATGAAAACATTCCAGGATTTTCTCCATATAATGGATTTCAATGGGAACCAAACGGTTCAAGGTCCAAAAGACAGTTTCAGTGCAAACTGTTCAAAGGGCTTTAAACGACACCAGACAATGAATAAGGGTCTTATCAAGCGAAACGATCGCTCATTTAATAAATGAATAACAAAGTTTAAGTTTTATAAGCTCAAATGGTCGCCTTGCTCTGTGCGTTCATGACTCTCCTGTTCGAACTTCTTCGAAAATCTTCGAAATCTTTTTTCGTGTCATTTGGTTCATTCAACGAACGAAATAAACGAATTGACTCGGAAAAAGATTTGTTCATTTTGATGAACAAGTTCGAACAGGAGAGTCACACAGAACAGAGCAAGGCAAGCATTTGAGCTTATAAAACTTAAACTTTGTTATTTATATATTAAATGAGCGATGGTTTCACTTGATAAGACCCTTATTCATCATCTGAAATCGTTTAAAGCCCTTTGAAGAGTTTGCACTGAAACTGTCTTTTGGACCTTGAACCGTTTGGTTCCCATTGAAGTCCATTATATGGAGAAAAATGCTGGAATGTTTTCATCGAAAAACTTAATTTCTTTTCGACTGATGAAAGAAATACATGGACATCTTGGATGACATGGGGGCGAGTAAATTATCAGCAAAAGTTTTTTTTTTAAAAGTGAGCTACTCCTTTAATGTAAAAGAATTGTGCTTTTCAGGCGTTTAACCAGAAACCCTTTGACTTCAGGACGATGGAACTGAAAGTGCGAAACGACACAAATACGTCATTATTATCATAATTAATTTGTATTTTTTATTTGTTTGTTTTCCACAGTCACACACTGGCACATGGGGCAAGACAGTCATTGACTATAAGACAACAAAAACATCTCGTCTGCCAATCATTGATATCGCTCCTATGGACATTGGTGCTCCTGATCAGGAATTCGGTGTAGAAGTTGGCCCAGTCTGCTTCTTGTAAAAAAGAAAAAATCTGGACATGATTTTGCTGTTTTTTTTTCTAGCAGTCATCTTCAAATCTTTTCCTGTTCATTAAAAAAAAAAAACTCTAATTCGGCTGCAAATCGGTCCATGTGCTTAAACCTGAATCCTTGAAGACGGTGCTTGTTGCGATTCCCATCTTGAGAAACATTCTTAAAACAAAATCGAGGACCACTACGTTAGCCAGTATCACCATCATGGACACTTCCTTTGCGTCAGCTGACAACAAGAAAATAATATATACCTGTAAAACGCCCCGCCCCCTGGAGTCCACAGAAAAACTACCACCTGGTGACTTTTTTTTGCCCACTGCAAAGGGACAATGAAAAACAAGCAAATGCTAATGTACCATTCTCTGGTGTTGAATAAATATGACAAACGACAGCCAAGTGTCTTGTTCCTTCTAACTAAGAGTGAAACATCACACAGGGAACAGATTTAGCTCAATGGTATGATGTCATCTTGATATAAAGGCTACCTCAGGACAAAAAAAGTGCATTTTTGGGGGGGAACGAGGGCAGTTTTGTTATTCAGCGATTAGTAACAGGTATGAAAAGGTGCTACTTCCTCTCCAGGTCCTGTCTGTGGTATGTTTGTATTTGAGAGAAAACAAACGTATTTTTATACTGTCACTTACACTTGCAGGGCCTTTTTGGTGCTGAATGTCAATGTGATGCAATTGCTCTTATCAAAGTGTCAGCGGATGAGGAGAATAAAACAGCTGGATAGGTCGGTTACTGTAGATTTGCACTTAATCTGATGTGGGTTAAGTAGATGGACTGATTCCCATTTCCCCTTCCTGAAGTTTCTAGAGAAGTCTTATTTTTGTCTGTACGTGCCGCTCCCCCCGTCTCCGGATTTTATTTCTACTTTCAAAATGCAATGCACATCTTTTTTTTCTATTTTATTTTTGTTTGTTTGATTTGTTTTCAGTGAAAGGTTTCTCACAAAAACGTAAAACGAGGCGGCAAAAAGAAAAGAGCACGGAAGAAATAAACCCTCCAATGGTTCCAACAAAGGATCTGTACTTATTTTGTACATGTATAGTATTTCAAGATGTTTTTAATTATTTTGGATGTTGAAATAAAGCATGTTTATGTGGTCAACTGGATGCTGGATATGTTATCTTCTTGCCATGGCCTCAGTGCCTTTCTCTAAGCATGAATTAAACAAACTATGATGCTTTCACTCAACCACCTTAATTTCTACTTTATTTCCAGGGGTTGTGCTTGGGTTGCATGTTGATAATGGGTTGGAAACTTTCATATTTCTGAAAAGCATAAAATGTTAAAACATAGTTAAAACTAAAAATTACCGAATGAATTGGCATTCAAAATTAGTATTGCCTCTGTACATCTCTAGTTCTTCAATGTACATTTTAATACTGAAGAGTGAGGCCCCTTCCAACTCTAGTCTGGCACAAAACTGTTTGGGTATATTGGCACTTGTCAAACCAAAAATGCACTTTTCCACTCCTGCTAATCTAGCCTACATCATAACTCATACATATATACACTAGACGCCACCTTTGGGTTCTAACAAGAGGGTAATCCATCGACCGGGAAAAAAAAAATAATCCATCGACCGGAAGTTGAAGCATCGCGAGAGCTGCCATCTTAGAACTTCACTTGCGTTAGCATTCCCATTGACTTCCATTCATTTTGGCGTCACTTTGACAGCGAATAACTTTACATCTGAGGCGTTTGAAGACCCCATTTGTCCTTTATTTATTTCTAAAGAAACACGACAATGTATGAAATGCTCCATTACCTTGTAGCTTATGTTATGGCACCGTAGAAGCAGTTTTTTGTAAAAGTAGGCTAACGATTGCGTTATACCCACGCGACTCACTGTCCCTGCGCAGAAGCAGGTCCCAAATATCAGTGCTATACTAGGACTTTTTTTATTTCCATCTTTTTTTACAGTCTATGGTTTTACCCATTTGTCAGCAAGCTCCCTGCCTTGCTTAGCCAGACACTTTGGTTCTGACTTACTATGCCCCAAAAATTACTTCTTGCAGCTATATGGATTGATACTTTTTGTTTGTCAACACAAATGACATTATCAGTATGAGTATTTTGGGTGGAGAATCCTCTCTTTTGAACTTGTGACATGTGTAGTGAGGGGGAACTCTCTGTTTAGAAATATCGGTATTCTGACAAATTGCAACCCTAAATACCTTTCTCTTTACCGGGCTAAAAGCCTGTTCCCAGTATGATAACTATAATGATAAGATATCTTTTAAAAAGAAATCATTCTAAATATTTATATTTAGAATGATTTCTTTTTAAAAGATATTTTAAAAGAAGAGCAGAGTCCTCACCACAACTATAACGACTTGGAAACAATATCTTGGAATAACTTTCAGATTTTATTCCAGCACATGAACAATAAAAACATTGACAGCCAATCAGAATCCATTCCACTTGACAGAGCTCCAGCATTTTAAGTGTCCGACGACAAAATTACATGCTTAGAATGAACAGTGTTATCATCGGTCATTCGTGTGGACGCTAATATTGTGATACGTTCCGTGGTTGTTTTGGCAGTGTTTTTGTTTTGGTTTTTTTTTCCCTCCTCTCTCTCTCTCTCTGTAATTCTGCAGCTCTACCAAGTGGGGAGGAGAGAGAGGTGATTGATCACACCTGGCGCTTGTTGTACTGGAGACGCTACCTGCTCAAAAGAAGTTTCAGAGAACATTCAAATTGTGTGGGGGAGCTGTAAGGAGGTGGGTGCCTATTTTCATTTTTGTATCACTTTTTACTCCTGTTTTTTGGCTAGTTAGGGAGTTAGTGTATCTTTCTGTTGTTCATTTGTTTATATTTGGCAGATTAAGAAGTTTTACTCCCCAACTAGTCAGAGGGTACTTGTGTTTGTTATTTTGGCATTTAACCCCCTCCTGAGGTAATTTAAGTGATTACGTTTTGTTTAATAATTATACCCATCCTACGGAGCCCCTCTAGTCCCACTTTGGTAAAAAAAATTAATTATAACTATCTTGTGGCCTCAAGATAGTAACTCGTGGCCTCAAGATAGTAACTCGTGGCCTCAAGATACTAACTCGTGGCCTCAAGATAGTAACTCGTGGCCACAAGATACTAACTCGTGGCCACAAGATACTAACTCGTGGCCTCAAGATAGTAACTCGTGGCCACAAGATACTAACTCGTGGCCTCAAGATACTAACTCGTGGCCTCAAGATAGTAACTCGTGGCCTCAAGATACTAACTCGTGGCCTCAAGATACTAACTCGTGGCCACAAGATAGTAACTCGTGGCCACAAGATAGTAACTCGTGGCCACAAGATACTAACTCGTGGCCACAAGATACTAACTCGTGGCCTCAAGATAGTAACTCGTGGCCACAAGATAGTAACTCGTGGCCACAAGATAGTAACTCGTGGCCACAAGATACTAACTCGTGGCCACAAGATAGTAACTCGTGGCCTCAAGATAGTAACTTGTGGCCACAAGATAGTAACTCGTGGCCTCAAGATAGTAACTCGTGGCCTCAAGATAGTAACTCTATCTTGTGGCCACGAGTTAGTATCTTGTGGCCACGAGTTACTATCTTGAGGCCACGAGTTACTATCTTGAGGCCACGAGTTACTATCTTGAGGCTACGAGTTACTATCTTGTGGCCACGAGTTACTATCTTGAGGCCACGAGTTACTATCTTGTGGCCACGAGTTACTATCTTGTGGCCACGAGTTACTATCTTGTGGCAACGAGTTACTATCTTGTGGCCACGAGTTACTATCTTGTGGCCACGAGTTACTATCTTGTGGCCACGAGTTACTATCTTGTGGCCACGAGTTAGTATCTTGAGGCCACGAGTTAGTATCTTGTGGCCACGAGTTAGTATCTTGAGGCCACGAGTTAGTATCTTGTGGCCACGAGTTAGTATCTTGTGGCCACGAGTTACTATCTTGAGGCCACGAGTTAGTATCTTGAGGCCACGAGTTACTATCTTGTGGCCACGAGTTAGTATCTTGAGGCCACGAGTTAGTATCTTGTGGCCACGAGTTAGTATCTTGTGGCCACGAGTTACTATCTTGAGGCCACGAGTTAGTATCTTGAGGCCACGAGTTAGTATCTTGTGGCCACGAGTTAGTATCTTGAGGCCACGAGTTAGTATCTTGTGGCCACGAGTTACTATCTTGAGGCCACGAGTTAGTATCTTGAGGCCACGAGTTAGTATCTCGAGGCCACGAGTTAGTATCTTGAGGCCACGAGTTAGTATCTTGTGGCCACGAGTTACTATCTTGAGGCCACAAGATAGTTATAATAATTTTTTTTTACCAAAGTGGGACTAGAGGGGCTCCGTACCATCCTGTTAATATATTTTTGTACTATAATTTGATGTGTCTGTCATACAGGGCTGGGGACGGGTTTATTTTCTTTTCCTTTTCACTGTTTACCACTTACACCTATACAACTTTACTTCAGGGACGTAACAATTGTTACAATTATAGTTATTGTTTTTGGTGTGAATGGGCTTTAAAAACTTGTTGGCTTTTTACAGTGCCTTTCAACTCTCTCTGTTCATGAGCACTTAAAATGAATCAATGACACAAATTAAAGTCAAGTCAAAATGTATTTCTATAGCACATTTAAAAGCAACAGAGATGCACCAGTGTGATGTACAATAAAACATTGAGCATATAAAAAGGAAGCATAAAAGAAAACATGCAGTGGACAAAATATAAACACATTAAACAAAATACAAAAAAACAAAACAACAACAAAAAAAATTAAACAATACAAAAATGCGTTCAAATATTAACATTTTTCTTAAGTTTGGAGATCTGTAGCTATTGACTAACAGTTGACTGTGGAGTATTTAGTAGTAAGGTAATTTCATGAATAGTTGGCAACCTATCACAGTACCACGCTTGAATTCACTGAGCTCCTGACACAGGGTTCCTGCACACTTTCAAAAGTCAAATTTAAGGCTTTTTAAGACCTGAAGAAATCAAAATTAATACCATACATTAGGGGTGTGCAATATTGACAAAAATATCTTGATGTTTTCAACATTTTGTTGATAATAATTAGATTATATTTTACTTATTGTGTTTTTGTGCTGGTGCCATGGCTGGTTTAGGCCTGTTGTTGACAGCAGACTCGCAAAGATATTTATATTTTTCATATTCTATGCAGTGGTCGTTTCACAGCAGTGACAGAAATTATTAAATAATGTGCAATATTTGCCACCTTAAATTGATTTCCAGAGGCATTTCCACCTATATATATGGACATGTTTTTATCCATATTATCCTTATTTAGAATTATGCATCACATTTTGTGTCAAAATACTAACATTCAAATGAACTTTTACAGTAATTATACTTATTTATACAAAAATACTTAATTACACAAAAATTATACAGTACCACTGTTAACAGTCAAATTAAATCAATCAATCAAAATCCATCTTTGCAGTGCAGAGGTGACACAGAAGCAGCATCAGAAGTGGCATTAATATTTACACTCCATTTACAATTGCATAAATAAAGCTATAAGGTTTTTTTAAATCAATATTCAATATTTAAATATGAAATATTTCTAACTTTAACATTTTAAATATAAACTAAAACGAATTGGTTACCTAACGTAACCTCGGTTCTCTCTAGATGAGGGAACCGAACGAGTATTGTGCAAGCTAGCTTACGCTACGGGAAAGATTCAGAAAAGAAGTTGAACCCAAAAATTTGGGGGTTGGGACCCCGGAGGGACTCTTATGAGTGGGGAATATATGTATGTACTTGTGATAAAAAAGGCCAGCAGAGCGGGTCGTAGATTGTGTAGTACATAAGCACGTATAGGGAAGAACAAAACGGCAAGGCCGGTCTGTGTGTATGAGTCTCCCAACAGTGCGGCTCAACCAGGAGAGCTGAAGTATGCTAGACTTTTGCTAGTTTAGCCTGCAGAGCGGGTACTTCCGGATTGTAAAATCTGACAAAGGTGGAGGGGAAGCCCATCCAACAGCCACACATATGTCCTGAATGGAAATACCGCTGGACCATACCCGCGATGAGGCCATGCCTCTAGTGGAATGAGCCCTGATGCCCAGAGGGGATGGCAGGTCTTTAGACGCAAATGCGGTTGAAATAGCATCAACTATCCATCTGGACAGTGTCTGTTTCGAGGCGGCTAGACCCTTAGTGCGCCCACCAAACGAAACGAAAAGCTCCTCAGAGCGTCTGAACGGGGCAGCGCGTGTAGTGTACAAACTCAGAGCCCGAACCGGGCAGAAGAGATTGGCGTCACAATCGCTATCGGATGGGGAAATAACCTGAGCTTTGAACGGGGTACCAATCGCTTTGTGGACATAGCCATGTCTATTTTTAAGAACGACTATAGAGTCATTAGGTCCAAACTCAAGACACGCAGCGCTAGCAGAGAGCGCGTGAAGGTCTCCCACACGTTTTACTGATGACAGGGCAATCAGAAAGACGGTTTTGAGCGAGAGGTATTTTAGGTTCGAAAGGGGGGGTTTTTATAGCTTCGAGAACTATAGAAAGATCCCAGATCGGAACCGAAGGGGGGTGCGGAGGGTTCATCCTTCTAGCTCCCCTGAGGAAGCGGATGATTGACCGGAGGGAAAGCATAAAGCGGGCGGCTGGGCCAGTCCTGGGCTAGCGCGTTCTCGCTCTTTGAGAAAAATATTGGGCAGTGAGCGTTCTCTTCCGACGCGAAGAGATCTACCTCTGCTCTGCCGAATATTCGCCACAGCTTCTGGACTGTTTGAGCGTGCAGGGACCATTCCCCCGGGAGGAAGAGGTTCCTGGACAGTCTGTCTGGGCCTTCGTTCAGATGGCCCGGCACATGCGTAGCTCTTAGCGAGAGCAGGTGACTCTGGGATTAAACTAAAATGCGTTGTGTCAGCAGGAAGAGATTCCTGGATCTGACTCCGCCCTGACGGTTTAGGTAGGAGACCATGAATATATTGTCTGAGCGATACGCTCTGATCAATACGTGGTGACCCTGAATGCATGGGAGGAAAACACGCGAGCGCGTTCTTGACCGCTAACATCTCCAGACAGTTTGTGTGGAGGGAGCTCTCTTGAGCTGACCAGGGGCCAAAGGCCGGTGAGCCCTCGCAGACCATGTTGGGTGCGTCTGACGAGATGACTTTTTGGCGAGAAAAAGTCCCCATGGTAATGCCCCGCTGAAACTGCGTTGACAATGGATACAAAATTAAAGGAT
The DNA here is from genome assembly GCF_016745375.1 of Pimephales promelas. The sequence goes on along the minus strand of NW_024121854.1, from coordinate 580,627 downwards.
AATTTTTTGGCTTCAACTTCTCAGAAAAGATGAATCTTTCCCGTAGCGTAAGCTAGCGTACGCAATACGAGAGAACCTCTCGTAAGAGAACCGCCAGTAGGCGGCGGCAAGTTATAAGCGAGTTGAGGGAGTCATTCATTCAACCGATTTGTTCAAACGGCTGATTCATTCGGGAAAGAAGCAAGTGATTGTTCACTGAATCGTTACAATGACTCGTTCAAATCGCGGATTTCAGTCAAGAAATCGCTCCGCTAACGTTACGGTTTCATTTTGAGATTCTATTCGGTGAAATAAAGGCAAAACAAACAATATTGATAATGTTATGTCTAAAAACTAACTCACAATGTCAATTTATTTTTGATTTAACTATTGTATAACATAAATATCACGGGGAAATGGCACTCTTACTGATGTGATATTCTAATATAAGAACATAATATGATATAAATATAAGACAACAACTAGTTTGGGGACAAACCTATAACTGCACACATCACGCAGTCGCAGTGAAAGCACGAGAGACGACTGCGATGTCAGTTCTCACTACCTCATACATCGTTAAAACTATTAGAATATCATAATATCAAAATCAGAATTATACCTAAATTAATAATTCGTTCACAAATTTGATGGTTTTAATTTGGAAAACTTTTAGATATGACTAAGTAGAAGTGTCGTCTAAAATTTAAGACCTTTCATAAGTAAAAATAAGACTTTTAATGGCCTTAAATTTTAAAAATCTAATTTAAGGCTTTTTAAGGATCCGAAGAAACAAATGTTTGTAGACGATGACTTGTCTTGACTTTAAAAAAGCAAATGTGTGTGTGTGATGACTTGATGATTTCTTTCCAGTCTTGCAGTCTCTCGTGTTCTTGCTCAGACGTTGCTCAGGATGGAGTTGGACTTCAGGCTTCGGGTCGAGTCTCGAGCTCTCAGCAAGTTTGTTATTTCCTATCCAATACAAAAATTATATGAATAAATCAACTGAATGATATTTTAGAGCTGAGTTAGAACAGAATTTAATGGTTTGCATCACTGATTCTGTTATTTTCCTGTTTATTACTGTGAAGCCGCTTTGAAACAATCTGTGTAAATGAAGGTGACTTGACTACAACAAGAATATTACAATGAACACAAGTTTGAAAATCTCAGTACAAATAATGCAAAATTGAAGACAAAAAGTAATAATCCTACTCTCTGTTACACTTCCTCACACCTGAAACTGATCGAGTGAATCTCCTGAACTTCTCCAATCTACTGCAGATCTTTACTAAACCATTTATGTTGTAACATCTGCTCTAACGTCGGGCGTTTAGTTGGATCCCGGGCTAGACACTGGCTAATCAGATCCCTGCAATCTGTACACATTTGAATAAGGAGAGAGCTGGTTAGTCATGACCATGTGACCTGAGATCTATGAAAATAGCATCTAAAACATGATTAATATGCTGCAAAATGTGACTTATCTTTACTTTAAAAGTGAAGTATGTCGTTTCTGCGACACTAGTGGCAGCGAGTGGAAAAAATGACAAAATAAAGCATATTTTCAATAAACCTAGCAAAGGCCCCTTCCGCGCATCGCGTCTTCCCCGACTTAAACATCTCGAACGCGGCTCTTACTGGTTCATGTTTCAGCTCCGACATATTAGAAATACTTTCAGCTGTGTTGCATTTGTCTTTATGAAAATGTGTCTTTCTGAACGGGTGCATGATGATGCTGTATGGTATTGAAGCGTGCTTTGTAGCGCGTAGCATCACAATGCTCTGTTCACTTTGACGTGTTCATGACCTGTTTAATCTTTGAAGGTATAAATGCAGTGAATTTTGGCTTTCACTTCTGTAACTAAAGCTGCATTTCTTTTCCCATGTCTCCGCCTGCTACAGTAGCGACGCCCCAAACTCTACTATACGTTGAGCTATGTATAAAAAATCTTACATACTTCACCTTTAACTGTTTCTGTACAAAGCCTTTGCTTCATGTGTGTGTTTATCAATGTATGAATATTATTCACTCACTTTTGGATAAGGTGGGGTTCAGAAATGTAACGTTGGCTTCTGTGATTTTGCTTCTGTTGCGAAAAGGAGTACGTTGGTTCATCATCATGAACAGCAACACCCCTAGAGACCAGACATTTGCTGGGACGGCGTGGAATCGAGGTTCTGTCAAGACTTCAGGTGGGCAGTAATCCGGCGCTCCTGTAAGCAAGACATTTGCACATTGTTGAGCTTTTTTTTAAACATCAAATAATTAGTAAATCACTGCATTCAGGTTTCCACACTTCCAGAATGCTCACCAATGTAGATGTTGCTCTCGTAGCCGTCTCTACTAAACAGCTGACCGCAGCCAAAGTCTATCAGCTTGAGCTGGGCCGGACGTCTCTGCAACAGGAAATTCTGCGGATGGATGTCGTGGTGAAAAACCCCCTGACGGATGCAGTGTTGCACTGCCTGCACAGCCTGTCGCATTAAGAACCGTGCCGTTGGTTCATAGATTAGATGATTACGAATGAAGTCCAGCAAGCTCTCCCAGGCTTCAGGATACTCCATAACCAGAGTGAACGCTGTCGGATGTTCAAACCACTCGTATAGTTGAATGATGAAGGGGCTTATGGGTTCTCGCCTCATCATCATCATCAGCGCCACTTCTGTAACCAGAGGTTTGGGATGCCCAGGCTGGAGAAAAGTAGCAGACAGAAGGTAAGCAGGGTAAAAATCTGAAGAACACGCTTCATGATTAAATGTACTTAATCTTATCTAATAGTAATCTGCACTTAAACAACTCAACACATATTCAGTTTTTGGCCAACTTACAATAGTAAGATAACGATTGTTGTCACTCTTGCGGATCCGCTTGATGGCAACCTGCAAAAACAACAACCAGTTTCAATAACAGTTTTCAAGCACTAAGTATTAAACCATCTGTGAATTGTTTTAAATATGGTTTGATGCATGCAAGAGCAAAATGTGTGTACACTTCTGTAAATTTGACCTTTTTGTTATCAAATCTGCGTTCTCCCTGGTACACCCTGCCAAATCCTCCAGATCCAATCAACTTTATAACGGCATAGAGAGACTCAAAGGACTCTGAAAAAAACAAACAGAAACATATTAGTTTGCTAGATAATTATATTATAAAGGGGAAAATAATATGAATGTTCTCTGAAAACAAGCCTTATTTGTAGTGGAATTTGTTAATGAGGATAATGAGTGGCGATATACCATTGTTTGCCTTGATGCCGGAGTGATCAGGAGCAGGAGATGATGGATCAGGATCAGGCTCTGGCTCCAGATCTGCTGGAGGAACAAAAGGCTCCACAACAGTCACTGCACTACAGTGGCAACAGCAGCAGAAAACACGCTTCACAGCCTTCCAGAGCCTGTAGAGGAAACGACCCGTTCCTTTCTTCCTAGATCCTGAAATGAAGAAGAAACAACTATTAGAAACATGATCTCTGACGTCAAATTGAGCAATAATGACATCATTTATATTTCACTGTAATGCAACAGATCTAAGAAATATTGCCACGCTACTATTAAATTATGAAAATGTTATTTCAAAAAAATGTAAACCGGTTAAAAATATTGTTTTCTTTGTTAAAAGAACTCTATTTTATGGGAATGTTACTTTTGAATGTTCTGAAAATGTTAGACGAATGTCCAATTAAAATATTAATCATTTGTATTGTTTTTTTTAATTCAGAGAAATTTTGCTGAGCAACCGTAAATGTGACCGGACATTAACATGAAATAGCAAAATGTCTCTCAGTAGACTTGACTCTTGTTTCAGCCTCACCTTTTGAGCTCTTGTTCGCAGGAGAAGCCTCCATGGCACCCTGAGCAGTTCGGCCATTTGAAGTCTGTTCTGGTGGCTCGACAGGAACTTGCCCGGGCAGTGGAGGGCACAGCCACCCTTCCAGGCTGTGGGACCTGGACAAACAGGAGTCGCTGCAACTGTCCTGTTGGTTTGAGCTCTCTGATCCATCGCCACTCCTCCTCCATACCACGCTGTACGAGCCTCTGCGGCTCAGACTCAACGACTCCCTACAGAACCAGCCCTCCACATTGACCTCAGAGAGGGACAAAGCTGATGCCCAGAGAACAATCAGTTGAAGCAAATTTCTCACATCAAAAACTCTTTCTTTTTTATATATATATATATATAGGCTGTATAATATGAATAATCAATGTCAGTGGTCACACCAAATTGTTACTTTAGTTGGTTCAACTTATTTCAATGACAAATCAGTCATTGAAAGTAGAACTAGAAACTGAGCCGTAACTTCTTTATTAAAGCCTATTCTCACCTCTGCAAGAAGAAGTGAGTGTACGTCCATCGTCTGGGCTCTTCTGGCTGCTGCTCTTCCTCGTCCTCCTCCTGTCAGCCTGACCTGTGGACACAGAAACAGAGTCAGAAGACAGAGGAGTTAAATATCCAGGAAGACCCTGGCTCTGTGTCTCGGTCGGGTCTGGCAGCGGATCCTGATCACGGTCATCAAAACCGGATCTCCAAACCTCCTGACCCGCCGTCTGACAGAGAGCAGCTCTCCTGGATCTGGAGCAGCCTGAGGCTGGGATATTTCACACATCACCAGTGTTGGGTAAGTTACTCTAAAAAAGTAATTAATTACTAATTACTAATTACCTCTTCAACAGTGTAATTAGATTACTGTACTAATTACTCTCTTTAAAAAGTATTTAATTACTAATTACTTTCAAAATACCATATCAATCTCAACCAGCTGGATAATAAAAGGATAGACATGAATCTGTTTTAATTCTTTCAAATAAATACTATAAAATTGCATGAATTATCCTTAATCTGACCAAGGTGGAGAAGGTTACATTATAAAAACATACTTTTTAACATCAGACAATACATTTTGATGTTAAACCCACTATTGGTTTATGTCTGATCTCATGACATTTCACACTTTTTCATACATATTTTACAATAATTCATACGAATTTGTACAGTGCGGTCGTACAATTTAGACACGTCATAAAATCATACGAATCGCTGTGAGATCGGATTGATCTTTACACAGTATTTACCTAAATAACATCAGAAGTAACTGTAATTAAATTACAGATAAATGAAGAGTAATCCCTTACTTTACATTTTCAAGGGAAAAGTAATTACATTACAGTAATTAATCACTGAGTAATTAGTTACACCCAACACTGCACATCACATACTGTAGTCAGTAGTAATGTTTTAATAATAATAATCAATAATCAATGTCAGTCAGTGGTCAATTACTAATTGTTGTTTCAGTTACTCATTAAATGTGAATTAAAATACATGTGATTTGATGGGGGGGGGGGGTGGGGGGGGGTTCTTCAAATGGGTTCTTCACATTAATGTAGTCAGTTATTGAACAAAATCATACCAAAAACCAAGAATGAAAAACTAAAGCACTCACCACCTCTTCTTTCACCCGTCAAGTGAGCCGTCGACATCCTCCTCCAACCTGCAATACAACAACAAAAAATACAGCACAAAATGCAGTACAATACAAATCACCTTAAATGAAAAAAAAAATAAAGAAAATAAAATAAAAATAAAAAATAAGAAAGGAAAAAAGAAAGAAAGAAAGAAAAGAAAGAAAGATTTTTTTCTAAAATAAAAAAACTATAAAAAGTATTCTCAGAAATTATATAACTTTTAAAAATATAAATATATAAAGGATATATTCTGCAGAATAAAAGTCTTTTCTCAGAAATCAGCTTCAAAATCGCAAGATTCGCTCAGCAAAAGTCTGTGAATTCGCCTCGTCTCTCTCAATCAACAAACAGCGATCGATCGGTTCAAGTGTAAATATGCATTCAGAATTCAAAACACGCGCAGCGTCGCTATAGCAACCGAAATTCAAATCACGCATGCACGCGCACATGAACACACCGATCTGAACACATTTATTGAAGTTACAAATTCAGTTTGGGCGTTTTCATATGAGATTTATTCTTTCTGAACAGTTTTATTATTAAAAATAATTGGAAAATGCGTGGCGCAAGGGAGATTTATTTTTTATTTTTATTTTTATAAGATTGGATGACGTCATGCTTGTTTATAAGCTGTGATAGTGTAGTATTTTTCATTTACTGTAAAGTGTTCATTTGTGTGCATATAGTCTTGATCTTTTTCAAATGTCACTAAAACACCCATCCACTCACTATTACACACACATTCTTTATCTTGTTTAATGTGTTATTTTGATATCTTTACTGAGAGCACGTCCTGTAGGCTATAATATTGCACTATAAAATGCTATCTAATTAAGCCTACAATTGAATGAAATTATATTTTTAATCAGTATTTATTTATGGGGGGGAAGTCATTATAAGCTTTTGTAAAAGTTTAATAAAAATAAATAAATAAATAAATAAATGATTCCGGGGTTTTTTCACACTGTGAAAATGTTTGGATCGATGACATTTTTACGCCACCAGATGGCGACAAGTGACTAAAAATATTTGTCTTTGGAATCATTCATTCAGGAGATTTGTTCAAAAATGCTGATTCATCCACTAATAAAACAAGTCAAGTATTTGAGTGAGTCATTGATTAATTCATTCATACTAAGTGTTTTGTTCATTTAAATAATTAAACATTTTAAATAGACTGCAGAAATTGACATTTTGTCAGAACCTCTAATTAATTGTTATTTTGTTTAGTTTTTTCAGAATCGTGATTTCTTTTTCGTGTAATGTTAGCTACACAGCTCGTGTATATATCATGTTGTTTATATAGAAAGTAGGGCTGGAAATGACTCAAGCCCAGGGGCCTCCACCGCTTTAAGTCGAAGGTCTAATATTTAAAATGGGGAATCATTTTATCAAGACAGGAGTATCAGTAATGGCCTTTATTCATAAAAAGATGCCATTAAAGAAGAATTTAAAATATGTCTTTATGTCTTTATGTTGTTTCTACAACATAACAAAATATATATTAAAATTGTTTTTATTTGCGTGAATAATCAGAAAAAAAATGTGATTGATCAAGTTAGTTTTTTTAATCAATTGACTGTATTTCTTTTATTATTATTATTTCACTCTAAAAGTAAAACAATGGAAGCAATTACAACAGTTAACAAAATGTAAATAACCCGGCTGTTGGGTTAAATGGTTTCCACATTCAGCAATGAACAGTGACAGTCAACACAAGCTTCTGCAGCTTGATTACGACAAGTAAGTCATGTCGTCTTTTTATATATTACTTATAACATGAAGTATTGTGTGTTGTAAAAAATAAAAAAATAAAAAAAGTATTGTTAAAAAAATCTAAGTTCCCTTTAGTCCGTTTTAATCATGTCCGGAAAGTGAAATCGATTGGAAATGAATCCTAGCTATCCCAGTTAGCTCGCTAGCATAAAGTAATTACAGTTTTTATTTCACAACAGTGAGCACAACTGGAGCTACAGTACATGTGCAAAACTCTAACTCCAGTCTGCACAGCAGCAGTTCATGTGGACCAAACTCTAGTTCGTTTTTCATTGCTGTAAATCCACAGCGTTGTGCAGAACATAACAATTGAAAATTAGCAGTTTGCTTCAATAGTCTAGTAATTTACAGAATTACAGTAATGAGAAAAAGGTAGAAACTAAAAGCACATTCTGTAATACTGTAACCCTGCCTCTCTCAAGCATCAGGCCACAAGTTTTTATCCTTTCAGCTGAAATTGTTTGAAAATCAGCAGTGTGTGAAAGGCACAAGGCTGAAACTTATTCTGTTTTGAATGTGTGGTTCACAGTTTTGACAGCAGTGTGTTAGCATTTGAACAAAGTGCTGTAAATCCACAGTGTTGTGCAGGTTGTGGGATAAGTGTGTAGAGTTTTCAAAACTGTGTTCAAGCAATGAAAAACGAACTAGAGTTTGGTCCACATGAAGTGCTGCTGTGCAGACTGGAGTTTGAGTTTTGCACATGTAGCTCCAGTTGTGCTCACTGTCGTTTCGCAATCGAAAAACACTGTAAAACGTTATATTATTGAACCCGCTGTACTAACGTTACCTTACTACGGTGATAAAATGGGGTGTATTGAGATAATGTGTATGCATGATGTGCATTCATTGGTTCCTATGCCTGGGAGAGGGTATTTAAGTCACATGATGTGATTTGCATGTGCGGGTTGTGATGTAATCTGTGTGCGATGATCTAAACACCAGTAAAAGACATGTCTGAAAGCATTTAGGTTTTGCCTCATGAATATATAACATAAATTGGTGACGAGGATAAATGCTATGTGAGATGACATGGCGCAAATCACCATTGCGGCTTTATATTCTCTATTCTCTGATCTAAAATATGATATAAAATATGTGCACTTTATGTGGGTTTCTCTTTCATCATCAGGTGTTCGAGATCCACCTATGGGAAGGGCATCCTGGCTAGACAGACAGAAGCATGCAGCCAATGCCAGGTGAGGCCCCGCCCCCTTACCTGCGAGCGCTGCTGTTCTCTGATTGACATCAAGGGGGAAATCCATCAGCTGGAAACTGAAGCCTTTCTGGGGGCCGCCATTGTAGCAGACACGGTACGCTCAGCCATCAGGAAGTGAGTGCATCTAATGGGCTTCACTTTTCTCTGTTGAAATCTATGGGGTCACTGTGTCTATTTCTTTTACTGTCTGTGGTTGACATTCGCTTCTCGCGATCTCTGCACTTACATGGTTCGGTTGGATTTATGCTGCTCACTTTATGTGTCTGCACTGGAGTCAGCGAATCAGCGTTTCTAAAATCGTTGTCTCCGTTTCTGAGAAAACTGATTTTATTAAAGTTTTGCCGCTATATACTTGACCTGCAGAACGCTCTTGCGGAAGTAAAGAAGTTGACTGAGATTCTTTCGGACACACGTCAGCAGGGTTCGTGCATAGACAGTAAAAGAAATGGACAGAGCGATCTCATTGGAACTCCATTGAGACGATTGAAACACGTTTTTTTAGCACTTCCGTCCCTGACGCGCAGACTCAAACAGAGCTTGACTACGTAATGTGACGAGAGCAACCCGTCTGTCTTCTAGTGCTGTGGCATGAGAAATCTGAATCATTCCCTTCCGAAACTTGCAGAGGCGGAGAGTGTGAATAGGAGCTGTCCATGAGCTAGGAGCAGGAGACACTTTAACTAGGTATTCTGATTAATTATTTTTTTCATTTTGAGTCCACGTTTCCCCGATTGCGCGCGAGCTTCTTCTCATGTCCATACGGTAATCTCTCTACTGTGCGACAGAGAGTCGCTTGGGTATGATGCAAACGTTAGCCTACTTTCACTAAAACTGCTTCTACGGGGCCATAACATAAGCTACAAGGTAATGGAGCATTTTGTACATTGTCGTGTTTCTTTAGAAATAAATAAAGGACAAATGGGGTCTTCAAACGCCTCAGATGTAAAGTTATTCGCTGTCAAAGTGACGCTAAAATGAATGGGAGTCAATGGGAATGCTAACGCAAGTGAAGTTCTGCTACAAGATGGCAACTCCCGCGAGGCTTCAACTTCCGGTCGATGGATTACCCCCTTATAGACCCTTTTACAGTTGGTAAACATGGTGACGTTTTTTTGTGGGCGGAGCTTAGGTGGAGGCAGAAACATCCATCTGGCCGCTTTACTAACGCTAGTTAGCAAGGATATTTAGCTTGTTTTTTAACAATGACTGGAGAAAATCCATGAGAAAATCTGAAAGTTATTTCCAAAAGTTATTTTTAACGAACAGATCCAGATTGGCCGACCGTAGCCGCCTACACGCTCGCACTCAATGCATGGACGATCTGACAGGATTAACTTACGTTACCTCGGTTGAGTGGCCTGACGTCTACACCTACCTTATAGAGAAACCGATCGTAAAGAGAAACTGAGGGCATATAAATCTTTAGATGCCTATAACTATATGGTCCTGTACAAGACTTGTGTGTACGATCCGCAGTTCTGCCGAGCCAGCGCCGAGACCACGACAATATAAAGAGTGACATTACGGTGCGATTTTAATGATGTGAATATTTTCTAGAAATAAAAGTTCCAGATACAGCATATTCATTTTTCATCAATTCTTGCACCAAACAACAAAACAAGATGACATTTAATAATAGTAACAATAATTTAAGCTCCTTATTATGTAGCCGAATCTGTGCTGGTTTGTATTGGCCGCCTCCAGTTTTCACTTTGTTTTGCCTCCAGCTAGCGCCGTGACGTAACTGTGACGTCGGCGCAAAAGGGGTCTATTAGACATTCTCTGGCCGAAGTTACGACGTCACGGAAGTGAGTTAGCATTTTAGCACTCCGGGTTCCCTCGCTCTAAAGTCTATGGGATTTTTGAATGGGTTTTTGCTAAATTGCCTGAAATAAGGTCTGTGGTGAACAAAGCCTCTAGATATTTTCACGTTTTGATCTATGACACAGAACACACAGTTAAAACGTGTAAGGGTCACAACCCTTTGTTAAACACAGATCTTATTTTTTGCGATTTTCCAAAAGTCTATGGGGAAAATGCATAGCTTTTCGATCGAGGGGAACCCATGCGCCGCTAGCTTCAGAGTTGTCCTACAAAGTGACGTCATCACTTCGACACTCTATATCAGTGCCATATTAGGACTTTTTTTTCTTTCCATCTTTTTTTACACTCTACGGTTTTACCCATTTGTCAGCAAGCTCCCTGCCTTGCTTAGCCAGACACTTTGGTTCTGACTTACTATGCCCCAAAAATTACTTCTTGCAGCTACAGTATATGGATTGATACTTTTTGTTTGTCAACACAAATGACATTATCAGTATGAGTATTTTGGGTGGAGAATCCTCTCTTTTGAACTTGTGACATGTGTAGTGAGGGGGAACTCTCTGTTTAGAAATATCGGTATTCTGACAAATTGTAACCCTAAATACCTTTCTCTTTACCGTGCTAAAAGCCTGTTCCCAGTATGATAACTATAATGATACTATAAAACTATTAAGATATCTTTAAAAAAAAAAAATCATTCTAAATATAAAAAGAAGAGCAGAGTCCCCATCACAACTATAACAACTTAGAAATAATATCTTGGAATAACTTTCATATTTTATTCCAGCACATGAACAATAAAAACATTGACAGCCAATCAGAATCCATTCCACTTGACAGAGCTCCAGCATTTTAAGTGTCCGACGACAAAACTGTAGTACATGCTTAGAATGAACAGTATTATCATCGGTCATTGGTGTGGACGCTAATATAGTTACAATTATAGTTTCTGTTTTTGGTGTGAATGGGCTTTAAAAACTTGTTGGCTTTTTACAGTGCCTTTCAACTCTCTCTGTTCATGAGCACTTAAAATGAATTAATGACACAAATTAAAGTCAAGTCAAAATGTATTTCTATAGTACATTTAAAAGCAACAGAGATGCACCAGTGTGATGTACAATAAAACATTGAGCATATAAAAAGGAAGCATAAAAAAAAAAACATGCAGTGGACAAAATATAAACACATTAAACAAAATACAAAAAAACAAACAAAAAAAACAAATTAAACAATACAAAAATGCGTTCAAATATTAACATTTTTCTTAAGTTTGGAGATCTGTAGCTATTGACTAACAGTTGACTGTGGAGTATTTAGTAGTAAGGTAATTTCATGAATAGTTGGCAACCTATCACAGTACCACGCTTGAATTCACTGAGCTCCTGACACAGGGTTCCTGCACACTTTTAAAAGTCAAATTTAAGTCTTTTTAAGACCTGAAGAAATCAAAATTAATACCATACATTAGGGGTGTGCAATATTGACAAAAATATCTCGATGTTTTCAACATTTTGTTGATAATGATTAGATGATATGTTACTGATTGTGTTTTTGTGCTGGTGCCATGGCTGGTTTAGGCCTGTTGTTGACAGCAGACTCGCAAAGATATTTATATTTTTCATATTCTATGCAGTGGTCAGTTTCACAGCAGAGACAGAAATTATTAAATAATGTGCAATATTTGCCACCTTAAATTGATTTCCAGAGGCATTTCCACCTATATATATGGACATGTTTTTATCCATATTATCCTTATTTAGAATTATGCATCACATTTTGTGTCACATACTAACATTCAAATTAACTTTTACAGTAATTATACTTATTTATACAATAATACTTAATTACACAAAAATTATACAGTACCACTGTTAACAGTCAAATTAAATCAATCAATCAAAATCCATCTTTGCAGTGCAGAGGTGACACAGAAGCAGCATCAGAAGTGGCATTAATATTTGCACTCCATTTACAATTGCAAAGGTTTTTTTTAAATCAATATTTAAATATGAAATATTTCTAGCTTTAACATTTTACTTTAAATATAAACTAAAACGAATCGGTTACCTAACGTAACCTCGGTTCTCTCTAGATGAGGGAACCGAACGAGTATTGTGCAAGCTAGCTTACGCTACGGGAAAGATTCAGAAAAGAAGTTGAACCCAAAAATTTGGGGGGTGGGACCCCGGGGGGACTCTTATGAGTGGGGAATATATGTATGTACTTGTGATAAAAAAGGCCAGCAGAGCGGGTCGTAGATTGTGTAGTACATAAGCACGTATAGGGAAGAACAAAACGGCAAGGCCGGTCTGTGTGTATGTGTCTCCCAACAGTGCGGCTCAACCAGGAGAGCTGAAGTATGCTAGACTTTTGCTAGTTTAGCCTGCAGGGCGGGTACTTCCGGATTGTAAAATCTGACAAAGGTGGAGGGGAAGCCCATCCAACAGCCACACATATGTCCTGAATGGAAATACCGCTGGACCATACCCGCGATGAGGCCATGCCTCTAGTGGAATGAGCCCTGATGCCCAGAGGGGATGGCAGGTCTTTAGACGCAAATGCGGTTGAAATAGCATCAACTATCCATCTGGACAGTGTCTGTTTCGAGGCGGCTAGACCCTTAGTGCGCCCACCAAACGAAACGAAAAGCTCCTCAGAGCGTCTGAACGGGGCAGCGCGTGTAGTGTACAAACTCAGAGCCCGAACCGGGCAGAAGAGATTGGCGTCACAAACGCTATCGGATGTGGGCAGAGCAGAAAGGGAAATAACCTGAGCTCTGAACGGGGTACCAATCGCTTTGTGGACACAGCCATGTCTATTTTTAAGAACGACTATAGAGTCATTAGGTCCAAACTCAAGACACGCAGCGCTAGCAGAGAGCGCGTGAAGGTCTCCCACACGTTTTACTGATGACAGGGCAATCAGAAAGATGGTTTTGAGCGAGAGGTATTTTAGGTTCGAAAGGGGGGGGGCTTTCATAGCTTCGAGTACTATAGAAATATCCCAGATCGGAACCGAAGGGGGTGCGGAGGGTTCATCCTTCTAGCTATATATAGCCTGAAAAAGGCTGCACTTGTAACGCACGCAGGGCCACGTGCATGTGGAAAACGTGAGCGCTGCAAGCGGGAAAGAGACCATGTATAGCCTGAAGAGGCTGAGATGCGCGTGACCTGGCCGTGTAATAGAGCGGGCAGAAAGAAGATGTGAGCACAGACGTGGGCACATCTGTTACAGATAACACCCTAGCGGCATAGCCAGCTAAGAGAGTGGGCTCTGTTAGACACGGGGATGCTGTGTTTTAGTATGGGTGAGCACAGGAGTGTGGGCACCTACTACACACTCGTTTCTCATGTCGCTGCTGACGCATGTGCGCGGGAGAGTGCGGCCGCTTTCTGTAACGTAAGGCAGCTGGGCGCGAGATCAGAGCTGCATAAAATTATCTGCGAGAGCCGGAATAAAGCCGGTCTCTGGCACGAAAAGCTTTGTGTTTTACTACTGAGCCACAGGGGTAAAGACACAAGCTGAATAGCGCGAGCCGATAAGAGGGCGTGATAGTGGCGAACAGGTCCAGCCTCGGCAGAACTAACACAACATAAACCCATTTCCGGTGAAGCGTATGCACGGGGGGCGGGCTAGCTCTCTTGTAATGTAAAGAAAGCTAGCCGGTCGGTTCGAGTCGAGCACGCATGGTCGACAATGGCCGCCTTTCCGCAGAGGTAACATCCGCCGTCGGCGAGAGAGAGCTCTGCGTGTTCGGGTCCCAGGCAGAGAGCGCAGAAGAAGCCGGTCTCCGGCGCTAAGAGGGGCGCGGCATGAGCCGCAGGTGTGCGAGGCATCTTTAAAAAGACGCTCGCTGCTCTTTTGTGAAATTTCACAAGCAAAATACAAATGTAAGGATACGTCGCCGGATGGCGTTAGCTCATAGGATGGCTGAAGGTGGCGAAGACGGCCAGCTTCCTCAGACTCTGTCTATGCTCGCTAAGAGATGCCTTCTCAACGGCGACGCGGCTTCCTCTCGGAGATCAGCAGGTGCGTAGAGCCTCGCTGAAGAGATGAAAATCGGAAAACAGCGGGAAACTCGACTATTTATAGACTCGGGCCACGGCGTTTTGGCGGGCTTTGACGCAATGAGAGCGTCAGCTTCTCATTGGCCGCGAGTTCAACCGAGTTCCCTCATAGGCTGTAGCAGTTCTCCCTGAGCGAACCAATGAGCTGCTAGCTACAGCTGCAGTTGAACTGCGTTGACAATGGATACAAAATTAAAGGATAATTTTTTGGCTTCAACTTCTCTGAAAAGATGAATCTTTCCCGCAGCGTAAGCTAGAGTACGCAATACGAGAGAACCTCTCGTAAGAGAACCGCCAGTAGGCGGCGGCAAGTAATAAGCGAGTTGAGGGAGTCATTCATTCAACCGATTTGTTCAAACGGCTGATTCATTCGGGAAAGAAGCAAGTGATTGTTCACTGAATCGTTAAAATGACTCGTTCAAATCGCGGATTTCAGTCAAGAAATCGCTCCGCTAACGTTACGGTTTCATTTTGAGATTTTATTCTGAGAAATAAAGGGAAAACAAACAATATTGATAATGTTATGTCTAAAAACTAACTCACAATGTCAATTTATTTTTGATTTAACTATTGTATAACATAAATATCACGGGGAAATGGCACTCTTACTGATGTGATATTCTAATATAAGAACATAATATGATATAACAATAAGACAACAACTAGTTTGGGGACAAACCTATAACCATATGCCTATAACTGCACACATCACGCAGTCGCAGTGAAAGCACGAGAGACGACTGCGATGTCAGTTCTCACTACCTCATACATCGTTAAAACTATTAGAATATCATAATATCAAAATCAGAATTATACCTAAATTAATAATTCGTTCACAAATTTGATGGTTTTAATTTGGAAAACTTTTAGATATGACTAAGTAGAAGTGTCGTCTAAAATTTAAGACCTTTCATAAGTAAAAATAAGACTTTATAAGACTTTTAATGGCCTTAAATTTTAAAAATCTAATTTAAGGCTTTTTTAAGGATCCGAAGAAACAAATGTTAGTAGACGATGACTTGTCTTGACTTTAAAAAAAGCAAATGTGTGTGTGATGACTTGATGATTTCTTTCCAGTCTTGCAGTCTCTCGTGTTCTTGCTCAGACGTTGCTCAGGATGGAGTTGGACTTCAGGCTTCGGGTCGAGTCTCGAGCTCTCAGCAAGTTTGTTATTTCCTATCCAATACAAAGATTATATGAATAAATCAACTGAATGATATTTTAGAGCTGAGTTCGAACAGAATTGAATGGTTTGCATCACTGATTCTGTTATTTTCCTGTTTATTACTGTGAAGCCGCTTTGAAACAATCTGTGTAAATGAAGGTGACTTGACTACAACAAGAATATTACAATGAACACAAGTTTGAAAATCTCAGTACAAATAATGCAAAATTGAAGACAAAAAGTAATAATCCTACTCTCTGTTACACTTCCTCACACCTGAAACTGATCGAGTGAATCTCCTGAACTTCTCCAATCTACTGCAGATCTTTACTAAACCATTTATGTTGTAACATCTGCTCTAACGTCGGGCGTTTAGTTGGATCCCGGGCTAGACACTGGCTAATCAGATCCCTGCAATCTGTACACATTTGAATAAGGAGAGAGCTGGTTAGTCATGACCATGTGACCTGAGATCTATGAAAATAGCATCTAAAACATGATTAATATGCTGCAAAATGTGACTTATCTTTACTTTAAAAGTGAAGTATGTCGTTTCTGCGACACTAGTGGCAGCGAGTGGAAAAAATGACAAAATAAAACATATTTTCAATAAACCTAGCAAAGGCCCCTTCCGCGCATCGCGTCTTCCCCGACTTAAACATCTCGAACGCGGCTCTTACTGGTTCATGTTTCAGCTCCGACATATTAGAAATACTTTCAGCTGTGTTGCATTTGTCTTTATGAAAATGTGTCTTTCTGAACGGGTGCATGATGATGCTGTATGGTATTGAAGCGTGCTTTGTAGCGCGTAGCATCACAATGCTCTGTTCACTTTGACGTGTTCATGACCTGTTTAATCTTTGAAGGTATAAATGCAGTAAATTTTGGCTTTCACTTCTGTAACTAAAGCTGCATTTCTTTTCCCATGTCTCCGCCTGCTACAGTAGCGACGCCCCAAACTCTACTATACGTTGAGCTATGTGTAAAAAATCTTACATACTTCACCTTTAACTGTTTCTGTACAAAGCCTTTGCTTCATGTGTGTGTTTATCAATGTATGAATATTATTCACTCACTTTTGGATAAGGTGGGGTTCAGAAATGTAACGTTGGCTTCTGTGATTTTGCTTCTGTTACGAAAAGGAGTACGTTGGTTCATCATCATGAACAGCAACACCCCTAGAGACCAGACATTTGCTGGGACGGCGTGGAATCGAGGTTCTGTCAAGACTTCAGGTGGGCAGTAATCCGGCGCTCCTGTAAGCAAGACATTTGCACATTGTTGAGCTTTTTTTTAAACATCAAATAATTAGTAAATCACTGCATTCAGGTTTCCACACTTCCAGAATGCTCACCAATGTAGATGTTGCTCTCGTAGCCGTCTCTACTAAACAGCTGACCGCAGCCAAAGTCTATCAGCTTGAGCTGGGCCGGACGTCTCTGCAACAGGAAATTCTGCGGATGGATGTCGTGGTGAAAAACCCCCTGACGGATGCAGTGTTGCACTGCCTGCACAGCCTGTCGCATTAAGAACCGTGCCGTTGGTTCATAGATTAGATGATTACGAATGAAGTCCAGCAAGCTCTCCCAGGCTTCAGGATACTCCATAACCAGAGTGAACGCTGTCGGATGTTCAAACCACTCGTATAGTTGAATGATGAAGGGGCTTATGGGTTCTCGCCTCATCATCATCATCAGCGCCACTTCTGTAACCAGAGGTTTGGGATGCCCAGGCTGGAGAAAAGTAGCAGACAGAAGGTAAGCAGGGTAAAAATCTGCTTCATGATTAAATGTTCTTAATCTTATCTTATAGTAATCTGCACTTAAACAACTCAACACATATTCAGTTTTTGGCCAACTTACAATAGTAAGATAACGATTGTTGTCACTCTTGCGGATCCGCTTGATGGCAACCTGCAAAAACAACAACCAGTTTCAATAACAGTTTTCAAGCACTAAGTATTAAACCATCTGTGAATTGTTTTAAATATGGTTTGATGCATGCAAGAGCAAAATGTGTGTACAATTCTGTAAATTTGACCTTTTTGTTATCAAATCTGCGTTCTCCCTGGTACACCCTGCCAAATCCTCCAGATCCAATCAACTTTATAACGGCATAGAGAGACTCAAAGGACTCTGAAAAAAACAAACAGAAACATATTAGTTTGCTAGATAATTATATTATAAAGGGGAAAATAATATGAATGTTCTCTGAAAACAAGCCTTATTTGTAGTGGAATTTGTTAATGAGGATAATGAGTGGCGATATACCATTGTTTGCCTTGATGCCGGAGTGATCAGGAGCAGGAGATGATGGATCAGGATCAGGCTCTGGCTCCAGATCTGCTGGAGGAACAAAAGGCTCCACAACAGTCACTGCACTACAGTGGCAACAGCAGCAGAAAACACGCTTCACAGCCTTCCAGAGCCTGTAGAGGAAACGACCCGTTCCTTTCTTCCTAGATCCTGAAATGAAGAAGAAACAACTATTAGAAACATGATCTCTGACGTCAAATTGAGCAATAATGACATCATTTATATTTCACTGTAATGCAACAGATCTAAGAAATATTTCCACGCTACTATTAAATGATGAAAATGTTATTTCAAAAAAATGTAAACCGGTTAAAAATATTTTTTTCTTTGTTAAAAGAACTCTATTTTATGGGAATGTTACTTTTGAATGTTCTGAAAATGTTAGACGAATGTCCAATTAAAATATTAATCATTTGTATTGTTTTTTTTAATTCAGAGAAATTTTGCTGAGCAACCGTAAATGTGACCGGACATTAACATGAAATAGCAAAATGTCTCTCAGTAGACTTGACTCTTGTTTCAGCCTCACCTTTTGAGCTCTTGTTCGCAGGAGAAGCCTCCATGGCACCCTGAGCAGTTCGGCCATTTGAAGTCTGTTCTGGTGGCTCGACAGGAACTTGCCCGGGCAGTGGAGGGCACAGCCACCCTTCCAGGCTGTGGGACCTGGACAAACAGGAGTCGCTGCAACTGTCCTGTTGGTTTGAGCTCTCTGATCCATCGACACTCCTCCTCCTTACCACGCTGTACGAGCCTCTGCGGCTCAGACTCAACGACTCCCTACAGAACCAGCCCTCCACATTGACCTCAGAGAGGGACAAAGCTGATGCCCAGAGAACAATCAGTTGAAGCAAATTTCTCACATCAAAAACTCTTTCTTTTTTATATATATATATATATAGGCTGTATAATATGAATAATCAATGTCAGTGGTCACACCAAATTGTTACTTTAGTTGGTTCAACTTATTTCAATGACAAATCAGCCATTGAAAGTAGAACTAGAAACTGAGCCGTAACTTCTTTATTAAAGCCTATTCTCACCTCTGCAAGAAGAAGTGAGTGTACGTCCATCGTCTGGGCTCTTCTGGCTGCTGCTCTTCCTCGTCCTCCTCCTGTCAGCCTGACCTGTGGACACAGAAACAGAGTCAGAAGACAGAGGAGTTAAATATCCAGGAAGACCCTGGCTCTGTGTCTGGGTCGGGTCTGGCAGCGGATCCTGATCACGGTCATCAAAACCGGATCTCCAAACCTCCTGACCCGCCGTCTGACAGAGAGCAGCTCTCCTGGATCTGGAGCAGCCTGAGGCTGGGATATTTCACACATCACCAGTGTTGGGTAAGTTACTCTAAAAAAGTAATTAATTACTAATTACTAATTACCTCTTCAACAGTGTAATTAGATTACTGTACTAATTACTCTCTTTAAAAAGTATTTAATTACTAATTACTTTCAAAATCCCATATCAATCTCAACCAGCTGGATAATACAAGGATAGACATGAATCTGTTTTAATTCTTTCAAATAAATACTATAAAATTGCATGAATTATCCTTAAACTGACCAAAGTGGAGAAGGTTACATTATAAAAACATACTTTTTAACATCAGACAATACATTTTGATGTTAAACCCACTATTGGTTTATGTCTGATCTCATGACATTTCACACTTTTTTCATACATATTTTACAATAATTCATACGAATTTGTACGAGTGCGGTCGTACAATTTAGACACGTCATAAAATCATACGAATCGCTGTGAGATCGGATTGATCTTTACACAGTATTTACCTAAATAACATCAGAAGTAACTGTAATTAAATTACAGATAAATGAAGAGTAATCCCTTACTTTACATTTTCAAGGGAAAAGTAATTACATTACAGTAATTAATCACTGAGTAATTAGTTACACCCAACACTGCACATCACATACTGTAGTCAGTAGTAATGTTTTAATAATAATAATCAATAATCAATGTCAGTCAGTGGTCAATTACTAATTGTTGTTTCAGTTACTCATTAAATGTGAATTAAAATACATGTGATTTGATGGGGGGGGGGGTTCTTCAAATGGGTTCTTCACATTAATGTAGTCAGTTATTGAACAAAATCATACCAAAAACCAAGAATGAAAAACTAAAGCACTCACCACCTCTTCTTTCACCCGTCAAGTGAGCCGTCGACATCCTCCTCCAACCTGCAATACAACAACAAAAAATACAGCACAAAATGCAGTACAATACAAATCACCTTCAATGAAAAAAATAAAGAAAAGAAAATTAAAATAAAAAATAAGAAAGGAAAAAAGAAAGAAAGAAAGAAAAGAAAGAAAGATTTTTTTTCTAAAATAAAAAAACTATAAAAAGTATTCTCAGAAACTATATAACTTTTAAAAATATAAATATAAAGGATATATTCTGCAGAATAAAAGTCTTTTCTCAGAAATCAGCTTCAAAATCGCAAGATTCGCTCAGCAAAAGTCTGTGAATTCGCCTCGTCTCTCTCAATCAACAAACAGCGATCGATCGGTTCAAGTGTAAATATGCATTCAGAATTCAAAACACGCGCAGCGTCGCTATAGCAACCGAAATTCAAATCACGCATGCACGCGCACATGAACACACCGATCTGAACACATTTATTGAAGTTACAAATTCAGTTTGGGCGTTTTCATATGAGATTTATTCTTTCTGAACAGTTTTATTATTAAAATAATTGGAAAATGCGTGGCGCAAGGGAGATTTATTTTTTATTTTTATTTTTATAAGATTGGATGACGTCATGCTTGTTTATAAGCTGTGATAGTGTAGTATTTTTCATTTACTGTAAAGTGTTCATTTGTGTGCATATAGTATTGATCTTTTTCAAATGTCACTAAAACACCCATCCACTCACTATTACACACACATTCTTTATCTTGTTTAATGTGTTATTTTGATATCTTTACTGAGAGCACGTCCTGTAGGCTATAATATTGCACTATAAAATGCTATCTAATTAAGCCTACAATTGAATGAAATTATATTTTTAATCAGTATTTATTTATGGGGGGGAAGTCATTATAAGCTTTTGTAAAAGTTTAATAAAAATAAATAAATAAATAAATAAATGATTCCGGGGTTTTTTCACACTGTGAAAATGTTTGGATCGATGACATTTTTACGCCACCAGATGGCGACAAGTGACTAAAAATATTTGTCTTTGAATCATTCATTCAGGAGATTTGTTCAAAAATGCTGATTCATCCACTAATAAAACAAGTCAAGTGTTTGAGTGAGTCATTGATTAATTCATTCATACCAAGTGTTTTATTCATTTAAATAATTAAACATTTTAAATAGACTTAAAATTGAAATTGACATTTTGTCAGAACCTCTAATTAATTGTTATTTTGTTTAGTTTTTTCAGAATCGTGATTTCTTTTTCGTGTAATGTTAGCTACACAGCTCGTGTATATATCATGTTGTTTATATAGAAAGTAGGGCTGGAAATGACTCAAGCGCAGGGGCCTCCACCGCTTTAAGTCGAAGGTCTAATATTTAAAATGGGGAATAATTTTATCAAGACAGCAGGAGTATCAGTAATGGCCTTTATTCATAAAAAGATGCCATTAAAGAATAATTTAAAATATCCCGTCTTTATGTTGTTTCTACAACATAACAAAATATATATTAAAATTGTTTTTATTTGCGTGAATAATCAGAAAAAAAATGTGATTGATCAAGTTAGTTTTTTTAATCAATTGACTGTATTTCTTTTATTATTATTATTTCACTCTAAAAGTAAAACAATGGAAGCAATTACAACAGTTAACAAAATGTAAATAACCCGGCTGTTGGGTTAAATGGTTTCCACATTCAGCAATGAACAGTGACAGTCAACACAAGCTTCTGCAGCTTGATTACGACAAGTAAGTCATGTCGTCTTTTTATATATTACTTATAACATGAAGTATTGTGTGTTGTAAAAAATTAAAAAAAAGTATTGTTAAAAAAATCTAAGTTCCCTTTAGTCCGTTTTAATCATGTCCGGAAAGTGAAATCGATTGGAAATGAATCCTAGCTATCCCAGTTAGCTCGCTAGCATGAAGTAATTACAGTTTTTCGATTGCTAAACGACAGTGAGCACAACTGGAGCTACAGTACATGTGCAAAACTGTAACTCCAGTCTGCACAGCAGCAGTTCATGTGGACCAAACTCTAGTTCGTTTTTCATTGCTGTAAATCCACAGTTGTGCAGAACATAACAATTGAAAATTAGCAGTTTGCTTCAATAGTCTAGTAATTTACAGAATTACAGTAATGAGAAAAAGGTAGAAACGAAAAGCACATTCTGTAATACTGTAACCCTGCCTCTCTCAAGCATCAGGCCTTTAAAGTTTTTAGCCTTTCAGCTGAAATTGTTTGAAAATCAGCAGTGTGTGAAAGGCACAAGGCTGAAACTTATTCTGTTTTGAATGTGTGGTTCACAGTTTTGACAGAAGTGGGTTAGCATTTGAACAAAGTGCTGTAAATCCACAGTGTTGTGCAGGTTGTGGGATAAGTGTGTAGAGTTTTGAAAACTGTGTTCAAGCAATGAAAAACGAACTAGAGTTTGGTCCACATGAAGTGCTGCTGTGCAGACTGGAGTTTGAGTTTTGCACATGTAGCTCCAGTTGTGCTCACTGTCGTTTCGCAATCGAAAAACACTGTAAAACGTTATATTATTGAACCCGCTGTGCTAACGTTACCTTACTACGGTGATAAAATGTGGTTTATTGAGATAATGTGTATGCATGATGTGCATTCATTGGTTCCTATGCCTGGGAGAGGGTATTTAAGTCACATGATGTGATTTGCATGTGCGGGTTGTGATGTAATCTGTGTGCGATGATCTAAACACCAGTAAAAGACATGTCTGAAAGCATTTAGGTTTTGCCTCATGAATATATAACATAAAATGGCGACAAGGATAAATGCTATGTGAGATGACATGCCGCAAATCACCATTGCGGCTTTATATTCTCTATTCTCTGATATAAAATATGTGCACTTTATGTGGGTTTCTCTTTTATCATCAGGTGTTCGAGATCCACCTATGGAAAGGGCATCCTGGCTAGACAGACAGAAGCATGCAGCCAATGCCAGATGAGGCCCCGCCCCCTTACCTGCGAGCGCTGCTGTTCTCTGATTGACATCAAGGGGGAAATCCATCAGCTGGAAACTGAAGCCTTTCTGGGGGCCGCCATTGTAGCAGACACGGTACGCTCAGCCATCAGGAAGTGAGTGCATCTAATGGGCTTCACTTTTCTCTGTTGAAATCTATGGGGTCACTGTGTCTATTTCTTTTACTGTCTGTGGTGAATATCCACTCATTACTTTCAATTACATAAACTCAAGAACAAGTGCGCCGATCCACGTCGATAGATTGCAATGCAGCGTCAACACCGTATCGGTACTTTAAGCACACGAAGAAGAAAGGATATTTTATCAGATTTTTACAGACCACAGTTGTACTGTATGTTAATTCAGAAAATTCATTTCAGACTTTTATTTATTTATTCACTTCACATCAAACCACATTTTGCACCCCATACAATAGTTGATTATAAGAGTGAAAGAAATCTTAGTAAACTGATCCAAACTCCAAACAGACCATGTTCCCATTATGTCGTTCAGACTGGAAATAACTGATCCTGTATTGGTATCAGCAACAATACTCCCTACAAAAATCTGTATTTTTGTATTTCCAATTCAGTACAGATTACAAGTGTGACTTTTTTTAACACCATTTGCCATTCTAGTCAAGTTTTGTCCAAGTGTGTGTGTCTTCATTTTGCACATCCCTAACAAACAAACAAACAAAAACAAAAAAGAAATCCAAATCTAAAATGACCTTAAGGCTGCCAGAGGGTTAAGCAGATCGGTCAGATTTGACTAATGCAAAAATATTCATGGTCCTACTAAAACAATCAAAATGACGTGTGAAGCAAAGCATTACACGAAGAACAGACTTTGTTTTGTTCAGTTCCTCACATAAAGACTTTAAAGGGATAGTTCACTTTGAAATTACTTTTTGGTATGTTTTATCTTACCTCAAGGGCATCTAAGATGTAGGTGTCTTTTTCCACAGTATTTTCAATTTTGACATTTTTAGGTCAAACCGTTCTTGTCTGTCAGTCATATAATGGAGGTCTATGGTCACCACCTCAACGAGCATGCACAGAGAAGTCCAAATTAAACATGATTTAATGACTCGTAAATGTAAGTACACATTGATGGCCTAAGACACGAAACGAGCGGTTTGTGTGTGAAAACTAACAGTATTTATATCGTTTTTACCTCGTGTAATCACAGTCCAAGTGATTTGAATTAGTTGTCTAAACTGAACCATGCCCAACGTTTCGCCAGAAGTGTCGACGTCACTCTTTGTTTACACAGAGATTTCGGAATTTTTACCCTTTACTAAACATATTTAGATATACAGGAAATTGCAATGGAAGACGATTTCGGTATATCTAAATATGTTTAGTGAAAGGTAAAACTTCCGAAATTTCTGTGTAAATATTGAATAATGTACACACGCAAGCGATCACTTCCAGCGGATTCTTGAACATGATTCAGTTCGGTTCAGTTGGATATTGACAACTGATTCAGATCACTTGGACGTGGCTGTCATTACACGAGGTAAAAACGATATAAATACTGTTCGTTTTCTCACACAAACCGCTCGTTTCGTGTCTTAGGCCATCAATGTGTACTTACATTTACGAGTCATTAAATCATGTTTAATTTAGACTTTTTTGCATTATATGACTGGCAGACAACACCGGTTTGACCGAAAAATGCCAAAATACTGCGGAAACAAAGACACCTACATCTTGGATGTCCTTGAGGTAAGATAAAACATACCAAAAAATAATTTCAAAGTGAACTATCCCTTTAACTCACTGCACAGGTCACATGGACAGGTTTTATAGTGCTCTATGCTTTTTGTCCTTTCTCCTTTTGTGTTTCATGAAAAACAACAGCAGCCTATGGGGTTGGAATAACATTTTTGGATGAATTTTTTTTTTTTTTTTTTTTTTGGTGAAGTGTTTCGCAAAGACACTCAAAGAAACAAATAGTGAAAGTTAAAGCATGTGGTGTTGCTCAGCGCTCGGCCATGCCCTGCTCCGCCATGAGGAGTGGCTGTAAGCACTGTCGAGGCGGATCCACCGTGAGCCGGTCGCCGCCCGCCATCCTCCGCAGCTCGCTGGCGTTGTCCTGGATGGTGTGGTGATGGTACAGCTGGAGACTGAAACGCCAAGAAAGGGAAGTATGTTATGTGTGTTGTTGAGTTAAAAGGATTGTTCACCCAAAAAGGAAAATCCTGTCATCATTTACTCATCCTCATGCTGTTTCAAACCTGTATGAATTTCTCTCTTTATACAGGATTATATGTCTTCTGCTGTTACCAAACCTAGTGTTTTTATTTTCCTTTTCCAATAGTTTGTAAATCAACGGGGTCCATCAACTGTTTGGTTGCTGTATTCTTCAAAATATCTTCTTTTGAGTTCAACAGAAGACAGAAACTCGTGACTAAATGACAGAATTTTAATTTTTGGGTGAACTATCCCTTTAAGGCAAGACAACAAAGGTGAATAGGGTAAGCATTTTAACCAAAAGATTATATTACCATATTTTCCCTACTTGGTTAATGATATTACGTTACGTTAAAGTTACATTAAAATATTGAATGCTCCATTATTTATTTAATTATTTGCACACATTTCCAGAACAGAAATCTGAACACTGCATTTTTTTGCCATGAAACTTTAAAATTAAAGGTTTCTATTATGGAAGCTTGTTTCTGCTACATAATAAAATATTAAAAAAAAGGTAATTGCAAGTCTTTATCTCACAATTCTGATATTTTTCCCACAATAGCGAGTGTATATATCACAAACGGAACTTTATAACTCACATTTCTAAGTTTATATCTCACAATTCAATTTTAAGAAAAAAAGTCATAATTATGAGAGTTGCAATTACCTTTTTTATTTATTTTTTATTCTGTGGCATAAACAAGCTTTTTCCCTACCGTTTTGTTTGAAATATATATATATATATATATATATATATATATATATACACACACACCAAGCTATTGAAATATGAACAATCCCCTGTGTAAAACAATTAGGCTAAATTCAGGCTAAATCTGTTGAAAAGACTACTTTTGTGAAAACAGCCTTAAAAACATGTGTATTGTAATTGAAATCTAAACACAAATAGATGAAGTGTAATGAAATAAGCACTTAAATGTGTATCCACTCCACGTAGCCCTCAAACCGTATTCACTTTATAGCCCTTAATCCTGTAATTGTGGACAAATGTGGACACAGAGGACTAATTTTTATTTATTCTAAATGTTATATCACTTCGATAAAGTTTTGTCTATCCATTTATCGTGTTTTTTTATTTTTGTGTTTTATTTTTTTAACTTCATTAAAATATCATTCCAATGAGTTCTTAGAGCTGAAACCTAAAGATGAAGTGACTTTGCTGTCACCTGGTGTCTTATTTTGGCTTATTTTAGAATGCTCTAAATTAGTTTTTCCCATTCATTTCTACGGGTGCCCATTTTTGACCCAAATACAACATTATGGAGGTTTTTTTTTTTACCCACTTAATATTGTAGAATTGAGTCAAAGAAATTGTGTGTGTTCAGGAGGCAAACTAAAGAAAAGTAGCCAAGTCTTGTACCGCTCAGATCAAGGGAAGTATATTTTAAAAATAAATCAAACTATTTTGCCAACATTTGTCTAGAATACGGTTTTAGGGTTAAAAAATTATTCAGACCCTTAATAGATATGACACATTTAAATGTGGTTCACTTTACTTAAGCATATCTAATTAGGAGTTATAAGTATTTATATTTAAAAAGTCTAATATTTAAATATTGTCATCTATGAAATTTAAGTTTGATCACCTCAATTTAGTTAGATTTAAGAAAGTAGCGCCTTCTGCGCACGTCTGAAAGCCCAAAATTAAGCAGTGTCTGAAAAACTAGGGTGGGTTTAAATGGGGATGGTGATGGCGCAGTGGATGAGACACATGCCTTTGGTGTGAGAGACCCGGGTTCGAATCCACTGTGAGACACCAATGTGTCCCTGAACATGAGACTTAACCCCTAGTTGCTCCAGAGGCATGCGACCTCTGACATATATAGCAATTGTAAGTCGATTTGGATAAAAGCGACAGCTAAATGAATAAATGTCAGCTAAATAAATAAGTAAATAAATGAAAAACAATAGTGTCTTTCCTTCAACAAAAGCCGGTTCCTATGAAGGGATATGAGGTGATTTAGTATAGGGTACTTACTCAGGGGTCTTGGTATTTCGTTTCTGACTGCAATAACAAGACAAAGAGAAAAGGAAAGTTGAAATGGTCATTCAAACAGCGTTAGCATCAGAAACTCTGTGAAGCAGACATACACTCCCTCTCTCCGACAGCACATGATGTACGCCAGGATGAGACAGAGGATCAACGCCAGAGCAAAGGGAACGATGACGGTGACGATGTAGTCTGGGAGGAAATCTCTGTCGGGTGGAGACTCTGGAGGACTGAACTCTCCGCCCCACGCGAGGACACCTGAACCCACCGTGGGGACCGGAGCACGGGGAACAGGCTTGGACAGATCGAACTGTGGGATGAAAGGTACAGAAACGAATATGTGAGGATGAAGGTGAGCTTCTCGTTACTCAGAACGGCATGTGTCGGGTCTCACCAGGACCGTGTGGCACCAGCTGATGCAGTTGATGGGGTTTGTGCAGGTGCTGCAGTCTCCGCTGACCTTTCCTCCGGACACACACTCTCTCTGCTGCGCCGGCGTCTCCAGGTTCAGCATACACTGGGAAAAGGGCTGGTCTGAACCCAGTTTCACATACACACTGAGACAAACACACACATGTGGCAAAATAAGGTCAATTCTGTCACTCATGCCGTTCCAAACCCATAAGGCCTTAGTTCACAAATATAATTTGATTTGATGACCTTTTGGGTTACCTGGACTTTCAGTGGAGGCACAGAACCCCTTTTGATTTCAATAAAAAAAAGTCATAATTTGTGTTTAGAAGATTCAGGTTCATGTTATGAAATAGATAACGCAAATCTCAATTAAAGAATATTAGGATACATTTACTGGAAAACAAAACACTGACTGATAAGGGCTTTTTAAAACAAATAGAAAATTTAAATTTAAAGCAAAATTAGTTAGTAATTAAATATTAATATTAAATATATAATAATTATTAATGAAATAATAATATTATTATTATTAGTATGTGCTGTAGTGATAATAATATTATACTAAACACAATTACTGACTGAAAAAGTGATTTTAAAAAGAAAATGCCTCAATATGAAGCATGAATAATTCAATATATTAATTAATAATACTAAAATTAATAATACTACAACAATAATATGAAATGTTATTATTTTGTATAATATACTGTATAATGTACAATAACTTTAACAACATAATAATAATATATTATAATTATTCTATAATATTCTATATCTAATATATACTTAAATACTGACTGATACAAATACCTGATTAGTAAGCAAAATTAGTTAATAATTAAATAATAATATTAAATGTATAATAATTATCAATAAAATAATAATATTAATATGATTATTATATGCTGTAGTAATAATAATACATACTAAAATAAACAAGTGATTTTAAAAAGAAAATGCCCCAATATGAAGCATAAATAAATATATGAATTAATAATAATATAATCAATAATACTACAACAATAATATGAAATGTTATTATTTTGTATAATATATACTCTAATAATAATTGGTCAAATGTATAATAATTTTAACAACATAATATATTATAATTATTCTATAATAATAATAATTATTATTATTATTGTTAGTATTATTATTTAGTACAATATATATACTCCAATAATAATTGGTAAATAATTTCACAACAACGTAATAATAATAATATTAATAGTAGTTGTTATTTTATTATTTATTATTATTATATTATAATTATTCTATATAATAATTATCACTATTTTTGTTAGTATTATTATTTAGTATAATATATATACTCCACAAATAATTTCACAACAATAACATAATTTTTAATTAAACAAAACACATCAAAGCTTTTGAAAGAGATGTAGTTCTATAGTACTACTGCTAGTAATAATTGTAATAATAAACATAAATATTGAGAGTAGCCGCTCTTACCCCTCAAAATACCCCGGAAGAGGAAGGGGTACGCGGCCGCCTCTGTCCAGAGCAGAGGTGATGTTGACGAAGTGCAGTCTGCTGGTTCCCCACAGGTGCTGGATGTCCAGCTGAATCTCCTCTTGAACAGCAGCCGGAAGAACCTTCTCGATCTCTCTCCGCTCGATGAGGAACTCGGCCTGGTACGGCAGGTGCTTCACTGGAGGAACACCAGAACATCGAGTAACCAGAGGTGGGAGACTCGAGTCATATGAAAGGTACACTAATAACTTTTTTTTTTTTGTTCGACATCAGCAAAATAGACAATACATCATCATCAGTCTATCAGAATGTGTTTTTGTGTTCTCCTGATCCACTATTTTAAAATCGTAGTCCTAGTGGGATGGATTTCGTGGATATGCGTGCGAACAGGACGCGACAAAAGAGCTTGTATTAAAACTAAGGCGTTTGAAATGTAAAGCGATGCGGATATGGCGTTTTTATTAGTCATTTATTTTACTGAATAGATGAAGTAGCGTAAAAAATATGTGCAGTTTAGTTTTTGAACCACTAGAGGGCCAAAAGTCACATAGTGCTGTTAAGGGGGCGCACAGTCATGACAAACCCGGACAAATACGCCGGACAAAAACACAGTGCTTTGTGTGTTAATGCCTTAATAACAAATACTTGATCAGAAGCAATTATGCTGATGTGTATGGTGGCGACACGTAGGCTAACTTAAGTATTTGGAGGTACAGAAAAAGTCTCTTTGCGGACAGGAGCGGGACGAAACATAAATGAAAGTAATATAGTGGTTGAGAACGTCAGTTACAACAACCCACGTGTTAAAAAATAGCCGGGTTTACATCATTTAAATGATTAGATTTGTTTTCTTAAGATTTCCATATGATATTTTGTGTTATGGGATCAAATCACCTGGATATTTAGAGTGAGAACACACAAACTTTGGCATACAGTACTAATTTAGAATGCAATTTAGATGGGAAAAGTTTTATTAATTCTTGTTCATTTAATTTTATTATTGGAGCCTTTAAAGTGCTTCTTAATGATATTGTATTTATTACACACAAGCTAATTTATTTATTTTTGTAACCCATCAGCCCTCTGTGTCTAAATAAAGTAGCTAATAAAAGTCCCAGAGTTAAATATGTGTAAAATCAATGTCTATTCTGTGTGCGACTTGCATGACTTGATGACTAAGTTGCGACTTGACTTGACTGTGACTTGCAATGTTAAGACTTGGACGTCTCCCACCTCTGCGAGTAACCGATCCAGCAACACCACGTACCTGCAGGACCCACGTTTATCACCAGCCTCTCTCGAGATGTTTCATAACTGCGTTTGTTGATCACAAATATCTGAGAGAGAGATTTTTTTTCATTAGAGTTCAAAAACGTGTCTGAGTGTACACAAATTATTAGGGACGTTACAATATATTGTGTCTGAATATATCTGAATACAAAAATCCAATAATATGCATCTTGGAGACTGACAGTATTGGAGGCGTATTGCATTCACTTGAAGAAAAAAAATCTACTCTGTTTTTCTGAATTAACGAGTTAATTATCTCAGAATTACGAGATAATTGGTCATGAAAAAAGTTTTTGCTCTGTTTTTCTGAATTAATGAGTTAATTTTTCATGAGAAAAAAAAAATTTGCTCTGTTTTTCTGAATTAATGAGTTAATTTTTCATGAGAAAAAAAATTTGCTCTGTTTTTCTGAATTAACAAGTTAATTTTTCATGAGAAAAAAAATGTTGCTCTGTTTTTCTGAATTAATGACTTTTTCATGAGAAAAAAAGTTTTTGCTCTGTTTTTCTGAATTAATGAGTTAATTTGTCATGGATTTTTTTTTTAATTAACGAGTTAATTCAGAAAAACAGAGCAAAAACTTTTTTTTCGAGTTAATTTTTCTGAATTTCTGAACTCGTTAATTCAGAAAAAAACAGAGCAAAAAATTTTTTTCTCATGAAAAATTAACTCATTAATTCAGAAAATCAGAGCAATTTTTTTTCTCATGAAAAATTAACTCGTTAATTCAGAAAAACAGAGCAAAATTTTTTCCATGAAAAAATTATCTCGTAATTCTGAGATAATTAACTTGTTAATTCAGAAAAACAGAGTAGATTTTTTTCTTCAAGTGAATGCAATACGCTTCCGTAGGTATTGTGTATAGTATAGTATATAAAGATCACGTTTTCAGAATTCTTGTGTCAGAACTATATTAAACTGCTATATTTAATGTATAATAGTGCAATGGGGGCATATTTGTGGGTCCTGATAATGCCAAATGTCTTATATTTCCAGTAAAAGTATTTTTTTATATTTAGTCTGTGACAGTGTGCAAGCATATTAATCGAAAATATTCTGCGTTTTCAGCTTCAGAATCATGATTGTTTTTGAAATCTCACTATTGAAATCTCAGAATCTATTGTCCTGTGCTTATTATGTTTCCTAGACTAAGTCCAAGCCAAATCAATTTGGTGGTGGTGATGGCGCAGTGGATAAGACACATGCCTTTAGTGTGAGAATAATATCAACCAGCACTAATGTCACTGTTATATGAGCGATGGGTTCTTCACCTCGATGATGTTCCGGCCCTGGTCCTGTGGCAGTGGCGTCCCGTACAGGAATCCGTTGTCGTAAGAATCCCTCTGGGTAAAGCGGAGCCAGCGGGGCAGATCGGGGAATCTCTCCTTGTTGCATTTAAACACCATGGGATCATTATAAAATTGACCTACAAGACACATGAAATACTGAAACAACTTACTTTTAAAACATGCTGTTAGATATTCTCTTTGTGCAATATCTCCAACATACCGAAGACTTTATGAAAAGGCTCAAATTCACTCTGGAAAATTTCTCGGTGTAACTCATAGACAAACAGCTGTCCCGCCGGAGCCTCGGTGATGATGTCTGACCGGACCAACAGGAGCCCGGCTGCGCAGACTGAGGACAAGACATTTACATACGCAACTTAGTCATTTTTATTTGTTGTTTTCGTATCATTTTAACATCTACAAAATGACAGACATACAATCAGCTGTAAGAACAGTGAGTAAAAATCTAAATAACAGTGACATTTTTAATAGTAATACAAATAATAAACATAATTCAAAACTGGTGAGTTACACTGAGGAGTGCAATATTTGAGACAAAATATGCTTCGATACACTACAAGTACTAAACAAGTATATTACAAAAATCTTATAGACTAATAACAACCCAACAGGGAACCCTGAATACAACTGTAAATACATGAAGAATAAGGAAATGAACCAAATAGAACAAGAACGCACATGGTTAAACATGTTAAAAGAAACAGTTTTGTGTGGAAGTGTATCAGAAGCATTTGCAGATTTTGAAAACTTGTTTGAAGTGTGCGTTTGGCATATTAAACTACTAGCATTTATGATTAGTATGTTTTGTCATGTGTCAAAGATCTCTCAGAAGTGAATTTAAAGAGTTCAAAAGAAAGAGAATGAACTTGCCTGTCAATGCCAAAGCCCAGTGTCCTGTGTCTGCCATCTTGTTTGGCTTCTTGATTGACAGGAGCACTTGCTGAAGAGAGCAGAAAACACACCCATCCTAAATACAAGCAGGGCTATTTATATCCTTCACGTCAAGCCGTCTCTTCCCGTTGTGTTTTGAGTGTGTGTTTGTTATAACAGCTAATGGAAATTATATTTGAAAATACAGTATTTTGTACAGTAGACTAGGTTTGCATAAGTCTGAGGAATCTGATGAAGAGATCATCTCCGTTATTCCAGCAGATGTCACACGAGATCAGATAAACCATCTGACGAAACCAGTGATAATATCCTGAAGTAAATTGACTAATTAGCCGAATGTTTCTTCGTTTTGTTTTCCAGAACTACAGTATGTTCAGGGATAGAGTGATTTTTATTTTCCATTTTTATTTTCCTGGGCTAGAGTATGATTAGGGATAGAGTGATTTATTTTTTTATTTTATTTTTATTTTATTATCTTTTCTTGTATTTTCTTTTCTTTTGATTACTTTTTTTAACACCAGTGCTATTTGAGTGGGCTTTTTTTAATTCTCCTTGGCTATATGATCAAATAAGTGATTTTTTGTTTTATTTAATTTTTTTTAATATTATTTATTTTTTATTCTATTCTCCAGGGCTACAGTATGATCAGATAAGTGATTTTTCATTCTGTTTTATTTTTTAAATATTATTTTATTTTTTATTCTATTCTCTGGGGCTACAATATGATCACATAAGTGATTTTTCATTTTTTTTTTTTTTTTAAATATTATTTTATTTTTTATTCTATTCTCTGGGGCTACAGTATGATTAGATAAGTGATTTTTAATTTTATTTATTTATTTTTTTATATATTATTTTTTTTTTTCTATTCTCAGGGGATCGAGGTGTGATTATAGTATGATCGAGGATAGTGTGATTTTTTTCATTTTATTTGAATTTTTTTTTAAATATTATTTTATTTTTTATTCTATTCTCTGGGTCTACAGTATTATCAGATAAGTGATTTTTCATTTTATTTATTTTTTTAAAAATATTATTTATTTTTTAATTCTATTCTCTGGGGCTACAGTATGATTAGATAATTAATTTTTCATTTTATTTTATTTTTTAAATATTATTTTAGTTTTTATTCTATTCTACGGGCTACAGTATGATCAAGGATAGTGTTATTTTTCTTTTTATTTTATTTTTTTAATCATTATTTTTATTTTTTTATTCTATTCTCTGGGGCTACAGTATGATCAGATAAGTGATTTTTCATTCTGTTTTATTTTTTAAATATCATTTTATTTTCTATTCTATTCTCTGGGGCTACAGTATGATCACATAAGTTATTTTTTCATTTTATTTTATTTTTTAAAATATTATTTTATTTTTTATTCTATCCTCTGGGGCTACAGTATTATCAGATAAGTGATTTTTCATTTTATTTATTTTTTTTAAAAATATTATTTTATTTTTATTCTATTCTCTGGGGCTACAGTATGATTAGGTAAGTGATTTTTAATTTTATTTTTTTATTTTTTATATATTATTTTATTTTTTTCTATTCTCAGGGGATCGAGGTGTGATTATAGTATGATCGAGGATAGTGTGATTTTTTTCATTTTATTTGAATTTTTTTTAAATATTATTTTATTTTTTATTCTATTCTCTGGGTCTACAGTATTATCAGATAAGTGATTTTTCATTTTATTTATTTTTTTAAAAATATTATTTTATTTTTTAATTCTATTCTCTGGGGCTACAGTATGATTAGATAATTAATTTTTTATTTTTTAAATATTATTTTAGTTTTTATTCTATTCTACGGGCTACAGTATGATCAAGGATAGTGTTATTTTTCTTTTTATTTTATTTTTTAATCATTATTTTTTATTTTTTTATTCTATTCTCTGGGGCTACAGTATGATCAGATAAGTGATTTTTCATTCTGTTTTATTTTTTAAATATCATTTTATTTTCTATTCTATTCTCTGGGGCTACAGTATGATCACATAAGTTATTTTTTCATTTTATTTTATTTTTTAAAATATTATTTTATTTTTTATTCTATCCTCTGGGGCTACAGTATTATCAGATAAGTGATTTTTCATTTTATTTATTTTTTTAAAAATATTATTTTATTTTTTATTCTATTCTCTGGGGCTACAGTATGATTAGATAATTGATTTTTCATTTTTTTTTTTAAATATTATTTTAGTTTTTATTCTATTCTCCTGGGCTACAGTATGATCAAGGATAGAGTGATTTTTCATTTTATTTATTTATTTTTTACATATTATTTTTTTCTATTCTCAGGGGATCAAGGTGTGATATAGTATGATCAAGGATATTGTGATTTTTCATTTTATTTTAATTTTTTTAATTATTATTTTTTTATTCTAATCTCTGGGGCTACAGTATGATCAGATAAGTGATTTTTCATTTTATTTTATTTTTTATGTTTTTTTGTTTATTTTAGTCTGCTACCAGGGACAGTGTAGTTCACTGCTTAATTATTGCGTTTACTCTCACAGACACATGGGAGAAGCAGAAACATCTTTCAGTGTCTGTCTTGATTACAAGCGTAAAAACAGCAGATACCCTCAATAAAAAAAATATAATGAAAAACAATACACCATAGCTATACCTATACATAGACTTACATAGACATAGAATTTTTAGATTTTTTATATCTTTATGCAGATGCAGGCTGTTTTAAAAGCAATGTTGTTTAATGTTAATTCCAGTAAAGTAATAATGCGTCATTTTCAATAATTAATAGTAAATCCACCTGATTCTAATGACGTACGTTTTTTTTAAACTAGTAGTATTATAATTTATATAAAATTGTAATTAAACATTAAAACATGAGCCAAAAGTAAAAAAAATATTAAAGGTATGACGTAAGAAAGCTGTTATGTAAAATAATAATAAAATAAATAAAACTGGTTAAAGTTTTATTATTATAGATATTTGAAAACAACAAAGATGTACACAAGGGAAATAATTCACATTCACATCAGATTTACACTTTTTATTATTAGAAGAATCAGAAATTACTCTTTCTAAGCATACACTTGTGTAAGATAGATCTAAATAAATAAATTAATAAAAGGTCTGACTCTTTCTCTCTCATAATGTGTAAAACCAGAACATGTTGCCTAACTAACAAATTGAGAAATCAGAAAACAAGATTCCTAGTAGGCTTTGGGGTACCAAAGCAAATGAGACAAATTTTAGTTCGGACACCACAGAATGAGCAATTTACATTAAAAAAAATCATCAGAGGTAAGCCTTAGTTTTATTTTTATTGTATAAAAAATATCCCAGCTGATGTGACACCATCAGCACAAGCACATTTTGACGGCGTGATTGTGTTCACGTCACATCCGCCAGAGGGCGCTGGTGGTTTTCAAAGCCTCTGGCATCGAGACATCTACAGAAAGGACAATGTGGTTGTTAGTAATGTTTGGCAACACACATTGAGTCACAGGGGTCATTAGAAACACTCGACAAACACACACCAGCAGTGATTCACAGCTGAGCAGGAGAGAGAGCTGGAGGCGCACGATGGGAGCAACTTTTAATAAATGATCAGATAAGCTCGAGAAGCATCAAGCGAAGCGAAGAAGTCGAAGCAGGAACAATAAGGATCTGAATCTGGATGATTCATGCTGACTTTACTCGACGAGGAGGAAGAAAGATCGCCAGTAGTGCTGTCGCCTTCGCATTGCTCTGGTGAGGCATTGATCTGGTCTGATCTGACTGGTTTATTCGTTTAAAAGTCGCGAGGATGGCACTCGCGTGAACGCGTCTGCTCGCTCTCGGTAAGAGACGTTTCATTCAGTCAATAATTCCTGTCTGGTTGAAATAAAACTCGCTTTTGTTTACTTTCGCCCTTATCTGACCTCAGTGCGGTTTGTGTGAACTTTCAGTTCAGGATACAGAAAAATGCCTCGAAAACGAAAAGTTAAATGAAGCCTTTAGTGCAGGTCGCTTGCTAAAATAACCTTTAAACTAACATTAAACACCGCGATAATAGTTCATTTTAATTTTTGGACGTGGTAACGTTAACGTACTATCATAGCAGTGCACTATTGTTTTTGGACATCATTTTTAAAACACGTTAAAAGTTTTAAAATTGGATATAATCATTCAGTATCAGTCACTGTTCCTTAGATGTTCCTTCTAACTGTTGATTTATTTATTTAAACCTTTTTTCTTTTTATTTCTATAAATATCCACTTTTTATGCAATATATCCACTTTTTATGCAATCATATTTACTTGTATTGTTTTACTCTTGTCCCAGACACATTTCTGTGATTTACTTGTATTGTTTTACTCTTGTCCCAGACACATTTCTGTGAAAAAAAAAAAATTGAAATGATTTACAAATATATTAAATAGCACATCTTTTAAACTTCATAATCTAAACGAAAAGTAATTTTTTTTCTCTTTGTCTCGTTTGTCTCCCTTTTAATCAAAGCTGTCTCAATTCTGGCATCATATCCAACACAACAAACAATTTTTTGAATCCAATAAAGTTTCCTTTTAATGTTTATACAGATGCCACAACTTGCTAATAGTAGCCCTAATATAATTTAAAATTCACATTCATAAAGAATTTAACTTTAACCATAAGTTACAACAATAACCATGAGTAAGTAAGACTAATAATGTAAGAGCTGCATATGTAAACAAAATAAACTCAATAATCACATACTGTTTCAGGATTTTCATGTGATTTATATCAGTTTTCATTTCATTTCAGTTAAATGTCTCTCAGTTGGTGCATCATTACCACACCAAACTATTTTTGGCCCTAAAAAGTTTCTTCAGAAGAATTTTCCATTCAAGCTGTAGTTTTGACAAATAATGCAAAAAGAATAAGATCATGATTTAATTCTATTCAGGATATAGTGTGTATCAGCAGTGAAATCAGCCTTAGACACACACACACACACTCTGGTTTGGAAAGTGCAAACTCAGACAAGTGGCGTCTGGACTCTGAAATCAGTACTTATGGTATGCCAATCAAATTAGAGGGCCAGGATTAGCTGCTATATAAAAGGAAATTAAATATATTATACATGTGGACGTTGTTTTTTTAAGCTAGGGTAGACAATTTGTTTTATAAAACACTTTTTGTTGTATTGGTTGAAACTCTCTTCACATCCTCTTTGTCAACACTATCAATGCCGAAATTAATCTGCAGCAGTCCAATCCAACGACTCCTCGAAGGATGAGTCAGTCTCTAATCTTTCCTTTCCTC
Organism: Pimephales promelas; assembly: GCF_016745375.1. The sequence goes on along the minus strand of NW_024121854.1, from coordinate 542,801 downwards.
GAGTCTGCTCTGATTGGCCAGATGACAGAGTCTGTTGTGATAGGTCTACCTCGTATAACGCGTGTTTCGGAAGGTAATGCCATTACCAAAAGTGAACTTCAGCTGCGTCAGGAGGCTTCCTCAGTCCTACAAACCAATGTGTATATTTCTAATTTATTGCTGTGCACATGCATGCTGGAACTTAACAGCGCATGCATCCGCCCTGCACTTTATCTTTACTTAAAGTAGTGAGAACGACAGACAATAAGGTAATAATGTCCTACAGCTGATTAGCAGAAGTATTTCAGTAAAACAAGACCGTAATAAGGTGAGTTAGCTGGTTAGCCGGAAACTTACACAATATAAAACACTAAACAAAGTATTGTAACACCCGTTATAACATGGTCTGAGTGAATACGCGATTCTGATTGGCTGCAGGGTGTCCATTAAAAAGTGATGGAGGACAGCTAGTAAAATGACTGTTTACCGTTCAAAATTAATAAATAAATGCGCTGGCTACATCAGCTGTGAGTAACCATAGCAACAGGCAGTCAAAGTATCCGTTTACAATTTTATCGCATCAAAACATAAATCTAGTTAGCCGCAATGAGCGGATTATAAATATCTCCGGTTGCTAAATAAAGCTTCAGGCGTAACCAGGGAAACCAAGTTATTGTTTGTAATTGTAAAAACTTTGGATTTTGATTGTAAAACTAATTAAAATATAAGCTAATATTTAGGGCTGTCAAATGATTAATCGCATCCAAAATAAAAGTTTGTGTTTACAAAATATATGTGGGTGCACTGTGTATAATTATTTTGTATATATATATAAATACACACACATGCATGTATATTTAAGAAAAAAAAATATTTATATTTATAAGTATATATAAATCTATATACTGTATATACATGAAAATATTTCTTAAATATATTCAAGCATGTGTGTTATAATTATAAGCAGTGCACCCACATATATTTTGCAAACACAAACTTTTATTTTGGATGCGATCAATTGCGGTTAATCATTTGACAGCCCTACTAATGTTTTAAAAATGTGTTATTTGGCAAGTGACCATGGTATAAGCGAGTTAATGCCCTTCTGAATAATCCTTTCGTTGAAAATATTTACATCAATAATTATTCATACTTACAGGTTGTGATTCTGATGAACAACCTGGTCCAAATACTAGGTACTGACCCATCTTTGAAGAGGAAGCGTTTTGTGAATCCCGTGTTGACCTGAGATTTGAGAAGCAGTCGTCAGTAAAATGACGTTTGAGGGCGGGTCAAGGTGTTCGGGCGTGGGTGAGCATTATGCTAATGTACCTTCTAGTGACGTAGAACCGCCACGTAGTGAGATTCGAATAAAAAAAATGACTCCTATGCAATTTAAGGTCGATTCTTTCTTTTGGGAGACGAGGTTTACAGTACATTCACAAACAGCTGTATTACACACTGCATTAAAGGGAATATTTGAAAAAGCATAATAGGAATACTTTCGACATTGTTTCTGTTGGCATTGAGGAAGCAGTTGTGTCACATTAAGGAGAGGTTTCAACTGGTCTTGACTGAGTATGAATATGATTTCATGCCAACACTGCAGCCTTCAGCTTCCACATCTGTGACTGCTTGAGGTATCAGTTCGTCTCTGAAAATAGAAGACAGGAAATGGCTTGCATTGATGGCTTTGGCTGTTATTAGGGTTGACAGATGCTTGCCAGTGCCAAAATGAAACTCAATGCATATGCTTTCATTGGATTGCACAATGTGCTTTGAGGGGGAATAAAAGAAACTTTGTTTGAACCTTTAAAGAGCCTGCTAGATTTGCAGATTTTGATAATAGGGCTTTGGCAAAAAAATCAATACAGCAACAGTTTTATAACGACACAGTAACACAATATTTTGTGTGGGAATATTGTATCGAAACATGGATGTCATACATCATTCTTTTCTGAGGCTGAATTTTGGCTCGGGATTCCTAATATTGATGAAATTAATGTAAGTTCTGCGCTTTTAATCTTAAATAATAACAATTTGCGATTTCTTTCAGACTGTAAATCAGCACTACTGCATCTCTCTCATTCTCTTTGTTTTATTATTTAGAGTATTTCACAACTAAAATAAGCCAGTAGTGCCATCTAGCATCCAAGTTGTACACTTTTATTGGAAAATGTATGTATCTTCCTAAAATATTAAAACTATTCTGCACATAATTAGGTAGGTACATTTAATATTGTGGCTTAGGAATCGTGATAATATCGGATTGTGGTTTCGGAAACGTGGTAATATCAGATTATAGCTTAGGAATCGTGATAATATCGGATTATGGTTTAGGAATCGTGATAATATCGGATTATGGTTTAGGAATCGTGATAATATCGTGGTTTAGGAATCGTGATATCATATTTAAGGATTGTGATAATATCGTATTGTATTTTAGGAATTGGGATAATATCATATCGTGGCTTCGGAATTGCGATAATATTGGATTGTGGTTTAGGAATCGTGATAATATTGGATTATGGCTTAGGAATCGTGATGATATCGTGGCTTAGGAATTGTGATATCATATTTATGGAATCGTGATAATATCGTATTGTATAGGAATAGAGATAATATATCGTGGCTTAGGAATCGCGATAATATCGGATTTTGGTTTAGGAATCGTGAAAATATTGGATTATGGTTTAGGAATCGTCATAATATCGTGGCTTAGGAATTGTGATAATATCGTATTGTATTTTAGGAATTGGGATAATATCATATCGTGGCTTCAGAATCTCGATAATATCGGATTGTGGTTTAGGAATCGTGATAATATTGGATTATGGTTTAGGAATCGTGATAATATCGGATTATGGCTTAGGAATCGTGATAATATCGTGGCTTAAGAATCGTGATATCATATTTTAAGGAATCGTGATAATATCGGTATGTGGTTTAGGAATCGTGATAATATCGGATTGTGGTTTAGGAATCGTGATAATATTGGACCTACGGAATCGAATCGTGATATCATATTTTAGGAATCGTCATAAAATATTGTGACTTAGGAATCGAATCGTGATATCATATTTTAGGAATCGTGAAAATATCGTGTCCTAGCAATCGTGATAATATCATATCTTGGCTTAGGAATCATGATAATATCTTATTGTAGTTAAGGAATTGTGATAATGTTGTATTGTGGCTTAGAAATCGTGATAATATCTTAGTGTGGCTTAGGAATCGTGATAATATTATTTTGTGGCTTAGGAATCATGATTATATCGTGGCTTAGGTGTGAAATTGTATCGTGGAGCCACTGGTGATTCCCACCCCTATTTGTTAATTTTCATGTTTAGAGAATGATTTATTAATTTAAGATAATGAAAATGAAATGCAAATTTTGATCCCGTAGGGTCCGCAGTGATGCAGTGAAGATGGGTGCTGCTGTGGCGAGTCAGGCATGCGCGGGCGGTTGAGCTGGCGTTTAGTACAGGAAGAATGCACGTATCCCATGTCGGCACCAACAAAATCTGCTTCCTGCTTTCCCTGGCATTTTGTGCCCTACTGGTGCTCCTTATTCCCTCCTTACAACCTCCACAGCGTCAGGCGGATCTGCCCCAACCGCGACCCCCTGCCAAGCCCCCCAGAGCCGGACGCAGACACGACCTCTACGGGATCCCCGGACAAGGAAGTCATGATGCCAAGGATGGTAGTTTCATTCACCCACTTCCTCCCGGAGGCCGACCCTGGGACCCACAGACGATGTTAGAGGGGGACGCTGCACACGCCAACTCCCCTGGGTCCCGTTCCAAAGACTCGTTGGATTTGAGAGACATTTTTATTGCCGTTAAGACCACCAGGAAGTATCACAAGTCCAGACTGCAGCTCCTGTCTCAGACCTGGGTGTCCAAAGCCAAGGAACAGGTAAGGAAGTGTTGTATTAATCAATTGCTTCAAATCATCACTATTATTCTGGAATCCATTAAAGGTGAAACTCCCAAGTTACACATTAATTTTTGCCAATTTTTCACTACATCGTCAGGGTTGTTCACCCAAGTTCTCTCTTCAAATGCAATCGAAATGTAAATATGAACATTTAATTGAACTCTCTGAAAACGGCAAATTCTGTATTCCAATCGAGACATCTCCAATCAAAAATACACTTTTGTTTTTTTAGTTAATATCGAAAAATAAATAATGAAAAATATCAAGTTGCACATGAGATCGTCAATCGTCTGGTGACGGCTCTTCATTGGCTTTGTGCAATGACAAGTCTAGAAAGTCTTCTGTGCTCTCTACAATGTGCACATCTAGTATCTGCATTAAAACAACATGCACAAAATTAAATATAAGTCGTCCTGTCTAATCGATTAATTAATTGCATCTAACGTAAAAGTTGGTAAATGTATATATAAATATATATACTTATATAAATATATGTGTGTGTGCAAGTGTATAGGCTCTATCTATCTATCTATCTATCTATCTATCTATCTATCTATCTATCTATCTATCTATCTATCTATCTATCTATCTATCTATTTCCATCCACACACACATATATTATATATTTACTTACAGGCGTTTGTGTAAGATGCGATTAATCGCTTCAACAGCATTTCAGAATAAAGTTAATTATTTGATGACAGCTCACTTAAAAAGTTCAAGTTTTCTAGTATTATGTATAATTTTTTTTTATGTTACATCATATATTTTAGTCATTTGATTCAAGTGTTGTCACACCGCCCGAGATATTAGGCGGAATGTCGATGTTTTCGAACTAAATGTTTTATTTCTAAACTCTTGTTTCGAGCTAAATGGTCACCAGAAGCCTGATGTTTTACTGGAACGTTGATTTTTGACCTTTTGTTTAAACATTACAAGGTCCAAAAAAAGATGCATGGGTGACTTGTTCACAATGCAAAATAAATAGGCTGAACTTCCATTTCATGTGGACTTCATTGCTTCTTGCTTCTTCCTTGCAATTGGCCAGTGAGATGTTTAAAGGTGTTAATACACACAGTGGTCAGCGTAAACCTGTGAGGAGGAAGTGTGGCAGCTGCTGTCTGGCAGTGTGCCTGGGGCTTTTAAGAGTGTTTGTGGTTAACGGGGGGTTCAGTTTTGGTGCCCTTTTGGTGCCCCTCGGGCCCCCTGGAAGAGGAAGTTCCTCAGCAACCTGAGACACTCCGACACAAGACGACGTGTGTTTGCTTTCATCCAAGCACATTTACTTGACTGCCAAAGGCGCCAGAGCAGCAGACTCTCCCCCTTCCCGAGGCCTCTCCAGAGTGCTGAGTGGGGCCCAAGGGGGGCCCAAGATTGACTAAACCTGTAAAGCATCGCAGAACCATTGTTTTGCCATTGCACAACAGGGCCAAAATGCCCAGGAGAAATTTCAAGAATCCAGCTTCGCTCATAAAGCGAGATTGTGTGTTTGGTAAGTGCCAGCTCATGCCAGAAGAAACATTCTTTCCCTATTAGATTTGCAGAATTTGTCCAGACTTTGGGGCAAAGTACACTCCTCAACTTTATTCCTTAAATGACTTTCTACTTTTAGCCGTTTTTTAGTTACACTTTCCAAAAAAAGTTTCAAGGAGCATCTTCAAATGATAATTACATGCGCACACATACTTCACTTTGTTGGAGACGTCATGTACTCATTGGAAAACTTTAATCCTGTTCAAACAGCTTTAAGCTTTAAACTCTGGAAAAAAACATCTCAGACATTCTCAAAGTGGCTTTGTTCGGGAGTTTTACAAAGTGCAACTCGATGTACCAAATGTTGGAATCCCTTTCATTTCCAGTGTTGAGACTCTTGCAGCAGTGGCGGAGTATAAAGCAGTAGTTCATCCAAAAATGAAAATTGTCTATTTACTCTTATATCCTATTATTGTACGTTAAATGTCCTGTTAAATTTGTTTAAAATGTATTTTGGGATGCATATATAGTTTTAAGTTGTAAAAAGCACAAACACCAATATGTCATTAAGTCACATATTGTTAATATACCTATAATATATCTACTTCAACAATAATACGTTTTTATTATTAAGTGTTAACCATTATAATACAGGTTGTAAAATTGCTTGCCACATTCACTAAATGGCAAAAAGAAAAATACACAAAACACCCTAATGTACATTACTGATATCGAAAGTAAGAAGAAACAAAGTTATTTATAAAATATAATCATATATGATGGGTTATAGAGGGACTTTTTTTACTGTTAATTACTTCCAAAACCACAGTTTCAACTAGTTTACAGTAAAGTTACATAATACAAGTTTAATTCATTTTTAAAAAGAATAGTTCTTTTATTTGCTTACCAATTTGTTATAACATTTTCTTTACTTGAAATAAAATAAACGTTATCTGAAATGAAACAAAATATAAAAAACTTATTTTGTTTCTGAAAATTGTCATAGCAATAATTCTTATTTTCATTGTTTAACTTGATGTACTAAAATAATTAAAACAAATAAAAATGTATTAAAAACTACATTGACTTAGAAGGAAAAAAATAATAAAAATGACTAAAATTTTAAATGAAAGTGGAGAATATAAAAATAAAAACAAATTAAAGTTATATTAAACTATAATGTTATCTCAAGTGCATTATATATTTTCCTTCATGTCATGTAAACATTAACCAAAATAAGAGAACCATGAACATGTGAATGTGTTGTTAAATTATTGAAATATTAACTTCAAATTCTCAGTGGGTACTTGAGGTAAATAATTTAGATCAAAGGGGTTTGGCTGACAAAAAAAGAGTTTGAATCCATGACTAAAATGTGTAAAGATGATTTCAGCCTTACAAATATTTTACAGTACTGGTCACTGCATCTCTGGCTCCTGCAGATTGTTTCTTTTTTTGAAGTGAACAATGGCTTTCTCTGTTTCAGACGTTTATCTTCACTGATGGGGAGGATAAGGACCTCAGGCAGAAAGCAGGTAGTGTCTTTGAGCAGTTATGCCTATTCAATAATCACACATTTTACAGCTTAATATTAAAGGGATACTTCACAATGAATGTGTATATAAAATGGGTCATTTATGTAGGAGAAATGTGAAATTATTTTTGAATTTGGAGCTTTCTAGACTGAGAAAAGCCAGACTTATGGCTTATGTTGATGAGGGACAACAACTCCCATAATGCACTTGCTTCGCTGCCCTAGGAGGCCATGCCTACTGGTAACAGAGTGCAGTAGTTAAAGGTGCCATCTACCATAATAAATCAAATCCTACTCCATATTCCATAACAGATGGGGGCAGTATACCTCCAAAAAATGACTTGTGCTCCTACCATCGCGCATGTTATTCAAATCATTTGACATGATAGTAAAAGGTTGGAAGACCGCAGTTTTACGTGGAACATTTGGAGATTTTTAGAGATCAGAGACTCAATGAACTAAACACTAGAGTGAACTAAACTAAACACTATGAATCTCAACACTAAATGATGAAGACCGCCTCATAGATCTCAAAAACAAGCTGGTGCATTTCGACGGTATGGGCAAATAAAAGCTTGGGCAATTATTTGAAGTTTATGGTATTCGTTTTGTTACTATAACACTTTTATTGTTAGTGAATTAATTTGACAGACAGCATTCGCTGATGTTGATCAAGCTAGCGCCGTGAATTCACCGTGAGACACACGCAATTGACACTTAGCAAGCAGGTTAGTTAAGCTCTCAGATTCTGTCAATTATATTACGCAATTCAAAGAATAAATACCGTTTTGGCGCTTGTACATGTTACACTACAGATCCCTAGCGCACGTGAACCGATCGTCTCTACTAGCTGGAAAAAGAACATGAACTCTGTTGAAAGATACAGTATGCTGCAACTTACCAAAATGTATTCCTCATGCATAATGTCGACCAATCATTTTTTGAACTCTTCCCTGAACTGAAATGTAGTAGTGGGCTGTATTTCCACACGAATGACATCAGGTTCAAGTACACACACACACACACACACACACACACACAAGCCGGCGCGAGCGCGACTCACTCGCGTATTGCAGTTTGGCTGGTGCTAACGTTGCCCGTCCGCATACCGCCTCCCATGGCCGGAACTGGTATTACGATACCTGCCGGGCCGGGGCTAGTAATTTAGCATGCTAATTCAGGTTAATATCTCGGCAGCACTATAACTTGTCAGTTTTTTAATGACATCTTTGCACTTATTTCTTCTCATTCTTTTGATGCGTGTAGCTAATTTTTCGGATATTGTTACCTCAATTATTGTATATGGCACCTTTAAACAACAAGTCTAGGCTACTAGTGAGTCTCCGTGATGAGTCTGCCTGAAAATGTGTTTCGAGATCGCCCAAAATGTCCGGGATTGGGCTTTTGCGTTCGACAGTCGCGATTCATTATGTTTACTGAGCCGGGCGGGACGAGTGAGGCCCGCGGGAGAACGGCATGAGGCCAGCGGCGTGATTACCGATGAGCGACACCTGTAAGACGCACCGGTCTCGTATCGCTCACGGAGGAGTGGGGATTTTCTTAGCAATGTTAAAACGCACATCAACCGATCACTTGTTTAGTGTTCATGTAAACACTACATTCAGATTCACCAATAGCAATGAATTCAGTTAGATTGAAACAAAAGCTGTGCGAGTAAACAATGAATGGCGACTGCAGAAAGCAAAAGCTGAATCCCAGACATCGACGGCCAGACATGTCCGGGAAAAAGAGGATGGTAACCCCTACTACTCAGCTTTCTCCACAGAACAAGAGCCTGCTAGCTTAGCTTCCATAAAAACATGGCTGACACTATGTGTTCATTCTGGGTGTGAGATCCTCCCTCTATGGGCGGGTTGAGGACATGCGGGACAAACCCGACTTCTGACTTTAGTCTTTCGCCTCTGGCCAAAAAATCCTCTGATGATGCAAAATGACGTTTTTTTTCGTCAGACAAAAAATACATAAATCTCTCATCTCAGGGGGATATGAGGGTGGAAAGCACGTAATTAGAAAATACTGATACAAATATAAAGCTTAATGCTAAATCCTGAAAGACTCTAGATACCATAATAAAACCTCACTACTCGACTAGACAAAACCATCCTGACCCATGCCTAGTTAGAATAACCGCATATTCATGCTTCATTTCATCATGACATGGAGTATGTCATGTGAAATTATGTTATGTCTAACATCCTGATGTCATCTCAGTCATAAAAGCATAAGTGGTCTGTCACTGTCTCCTCAAGGGCTCAACATCATCAACACCAACTGCTCTGCGGCGCACACGCGTCAAGCCCTGTGCTGCAAGATGTCTGTGGAGTATGACAAGTTCATCGAATCACAAAAAAAGTTGAGTTCATCTTAAATGGAAATTCATCTCACTAAATGGAAAATCTCCCAATTCATGAAACCATAGCATACAGCCGTCATCATCAGCATTATCATTAATTTAGCCAAACGTTAGAATTTTTTACGTGTTTTTGATTATGCTCACCAGTAAAAACTGTAATATTGTAAAAAAAAAATTACAAAGTAAAATAACATTTTTCTATGTGAATATATGATGAAATGTAATTTATTCCTGTGATAATATCTGAATTTTCAGCATCATTACTCTAGTCTTCAGTGTCGCATGATCATGCAGATCACTGTAATATGATTTGCTGCTCAAGAAACATTTCTGATTAATATAATGTTGAAAACAGTCGTGCTGCTTTATATATTTTTTTGGTAACCGACAGTGAAACATTAGCATTGAAAAGTTTTGGGTAAATTAAGTAAGATAAAAAAAAACAATGCTTTATTCATTCAAATGATTAAAAGTGACCGGAAGTGCATTTATAATGTTATAAATGTTTTGCTGTTCCTTTTGAACTTTTTATTCATCAGGTTTCCCTAAAGAAATTGCACAGCACAATTGTTTTCAACATTATTTTAGGCGTGTTTCCATTACAGATTTGTGCAATGGTGCGTTCACACTGGACACGAATAGAGCGTCAGGCGCGAGTGATAGTCAATGCAAAGACGCGTTACGTGCGTAAAAAATTCCTGCAGCGCGAATGAGGCGTAGAGTGGGGCAGACGCGAATACGCCTCATTCGCACTTCAAGTTCGCGCGAATTGAGCGTATGGGGCGTTAAGCACGGATGATTTAGTTAGTGCTAGTTGTGCATCGACGTGTTTGATGCGAATACGCGCCTCTCGCCTGAACTTTGGCGTTAATTCGCGTTGCTTTAACCAATCAGGAGCCTGCTGCTTGCTCACGTGGTGAAGTATCTTGATGATTCAATAAATTATTTTGTAATACGACTAAATGCCTGGTGTGCTTCTAATGCACAAAGCAAAAATTTCATCAGTTAAAACTTTCTTTCAATACATGAGACATGTTCATTTTCTATTAAATGTTATTTATTACATATCTAACGTTAGATTATATGAAATTTTATTATAATGTAAAGACAACCAACAACATACGTGCATAAGTCTATGGATAATGCATAAGTGTGTCTGGCCGTGAGAGAGAAAAAATCACAGGACAGGTTAATAACTTTTGGAGGCTGGCTCTGTTTATCATTAAAACGACAGATTAGATGGATGAGAGCGAGGGTGATCCACGCTCCGATGCGGGACAACAGGTCATCAAACTGGGCGCGGGACAGGCGGAAGTATCGCTGACAGCGGCCGTCATCCAGCGCAGCTCCTTGAGTGAGCAAATGGTGAAATTCGGCAAACGGTTCGCCTCCGAAAGGTCCGGTGGACAAATACGGCGACGATGATCCTCATGCTCTCCAGAGCAAATACAGAGCGGTGACTCTCTCGATATATGCTTGATCAACAGAAAAAAGATGGCCGCCAACGGGTTTCAATTCTGACGCGCGTAAATTTCGCTTCAAACTTTTGCTCTTGTTCGCTCTTGATGTGCGAATGGACTCAAAGTGGTCAAGCGTATAACTAGACGTGGTAAGCGTGAATTTGACGCGCGATTCGCGTCTGGTGTGAACGCACAGTAAGACTTTTGCCATTTTTCTTTTATCTAAATGTCGACAAAAAAAACTATTGCGAAATGGCGGTGTTTCCAATAAAGGAAAACTCCGGTCAGTTTTAATATGGAGCTCATTTTTTTGTACATTTGGAGCGCTGCCGGTACAGACAAAAACAACAAAAATCGGTGTTGCCTACACCGTGTTATCCTCTTTTAACAATTCACACACTGTTGACTTCAATGGGGCATGCTCTAAACCTGCCTTTTTAAGCCTTTTAACATCCTTGATTTGTCATTACGGGTGCACAGTCATGTAACTGGTGTTATTAAGAGTTTCCTACTGACTGTGTACAGTCAAAGACCTAGAACCAGATATGAAGAATGAAGACCCGGAGTCAGAATTATAAAAAAAATTAAGAATTATAAAAAAAATTATATAAAAATTAAAGATTTACTGAATATAGTTTCATCAGCAGAAGTCAGCTTCAAGACTCTCACAGGAGTTCGTATGCCGCCTCGCTTACAGTTACAAAGATCATAGCAGTTATACCATTTCCAAGGTCTAAGCTACGTCATTGCTTACAGGTTGAATGATTGTCATTGGCTAAGAAATAGATAATTTTCCACACATATACAGATAAACAAAAGCATATCTCCATCAATTATGCAGCTGAAACTCAGAGGCACATCATGACCTTGCAGGTCGCAGATTTGGGTTAATGGGCATCAGTATGTCTAGAATAACAACTCAGTCAATCTCCAATAATGGCAGTGGTTCCTTAACCTCCAACCAAGAAGACTAAAACACACCCAAAAACACTGCTTTTCCAAGGTCGGATTTGGCCAGGCTCTTAACTATAAACAGGAGAGTCGTCTCAAAACATCAAGATAATGCCTTCTTTCTCTCAAGGATAGCTAAACTTTAGTCTAGCTGGAAAGCAAGGCTTTACCAAAGAAATGGTATTGGCTTCAATGACCCCTTTTTGTTTCAACACTTTGGAGACCTTTCTCAAACACAAAACAAATCTCTATTTCATTTTTGGAAGCCGGGCTTAATGAGCAAGCACTGTGTTACGGCATTCAGATATCCAATACAGACATTAGAAAATACACGAAAGAACATTTCACTAATCACACTGGTAACTTCTATAACAAAGCCATTCTCAACTCATTTAATATTTAGAAGGAAAAATACCTTGATTATAATTACTCATCATTACATATACATTGAAGCAGCAGTGGATTCCAATCCGTCCCCTTCACCACGGTCAATCTGACTGCAGTAGATGAGAAAGATATTAATAAAAATGATGTTAATTTAGATCATTAATTTAAAACAAGTCCACAGTAGTCGATTGTCGAGTTTGTGCGCGATTAAAAATAATCAAAGGAGACGTATGTGTGTTATCCAATTATTAATGACAAGGAAAGACCCTTATACTTGAGAGCGGCACATATGTGGTGTTTCTCCCTCATATCTGCTTCGAGGTCTTGATTGTGGCATTTCTATGAGGTTTAGGATCCAGTATTCCTGTAATTCTTTTGTCTTTTATGTATTTAATAAAGAACTCTGTCTCGGATTCTGTCCAAACACACCGTGTCATCTACGTCAGGGGATCTATAAGTGCACAAAAACAGTTTTGTAAACTATTTATTTTTCGAATTGTTTGAAAAAACCACCTCATGCGAGCGTAAAAACCTTTTTGCAAAATTGACGTGTTTCCAATGGGAATATTTTCAATTTGCGCAATTTGAAGAGTAATGGATACGCTGCCTGTGATGATAATCTTAAATGTTTCTTGAGCATCAAATCATCATATTACAATGACTTCTGAAGGATCATGTGACACTGAAGACTGGAGTAATGAAGCTGAAAATTCAGCTTTGATCACAGGAATAAATTACATTTTAAAATATATTCAAATAGTTATTTTAATTCATAATAGTATTTCACAATATTACTGTTTTTGTTTATCAAATAAATGCAGCCTCTGTGAGCAGAAGAGACTTTTCAATTGCATTTAAAAATTCATAATGCTCCCATAATAAACGGTTTTGAACATTAGTGTATTAACAGCCTTGTAAAGATATCATCAGTGGTTTCATGTGCTTTCTTCCCCGTGTGTGTTCTGCAGGTGGTTCTGTCACGTAGATGATGATAACTATGTGATCCTGCCCAGTTTGCTGGATCTGCTGTCATCCTACTCTCACACACAAGATGTGTATCTGGGCCGACCCAGTCTGGACCACCCCATAGAGGCCGCCGAGAGGGTCAAGAGCGACGGATCGGTGAGCTTTGACTGGAAAGAGTAGGCCTGGGTGATAAAACGGCATCGGTATTTAGCGAGGGTATACCTCGTATAGAACGTTAGAAAAAATGTTCGATAAAACGAGAAATTATTACATTAAAATGAAAAAAAAAATGAAACCACATAACAAGTTTGGTTACATGAACAACCCTCAAGCGTGCACCGTCCCTGATCATAAACAGCCTATCATATGCCTTGATAAAGTGTTACGGGTGACAAACTGCCAATAATTTAACGTTGCGTTGCAAAAATGAGTGCTGTGCTTGTCGACGATAAGGAGATTGTGAATAAAAAAGGACTTTAATTTAACAGCCTATCACACAGCAGAAATAAATTCGCCAACAGCTGCTGATAATATTTAGCCCCGCCCACAACATTTGAGGATGGGAGGTTCGGTCTGGACTTGATTCGTTGTAGAGCAAGTATGCCCGAACCAAAGCTGTTCGGGCCAATCAAATTGTCAGGGCGGGCTTTATACGATGATGGACAGATGATCAACAGTATTGTAATCATTCACGTCACCAAAGAGCGCTTGGTAAAATTCGTTTACAACAAAAAATGGCTGCCGCTGGAGAACTTAGATGTGTAGATTCGGTTGAAACCCCCCATAAGCACAGCCCAATGGAGTAGAATCAAACTCACATGCTGACTAGAATCTGATATGACGACGTCAGGTTAATAATGTTCCGTGTGCTTCTGTGAATGAGTGCCATAATTTCGTCTACTACACAAAACTCAAACAGGTGTTCATCTTCAATATATGAAGTGTCTCCAATGCTGCTGCTGAGAGTGATTTAACAAGCTTTTTACCTCTAATTTGAGAAAAACTAACATCAAATACACATTGAAACTAAAACTAAAAAAATCTTCATGACAAAATGTCAAAATAAATGTCCAGTTTAATTTGAAGAAACTACTAAAATGTAATTCTTGTAGTAAAATACGATCTCGGATACATTTTGTCTGAGCTATACTATTAAAAAAAAATATTTTCTTCCATCTGTGATGAAATTATGTTCATTATTCGTGTTTTTTTTTTTTCGTGAAATTTTTATCATGATTGATATATACAGTACCTTTTGAAAAGTTTGGCATCGCTAAGATTTTTTAATGTTTTCGCAAGAAATCTCTTCTGCTCACCAAGGCTGCATTTATTTGATCATAAATCCAGTGAAAATAATATTTTGAAAAATTATTACAATGTACAATACCCGTTTTCCATTTGAATATATTTTTACAATGTAATTGATTCAAAGCTTCATTACTCCAGTCTCCATTCTCACATGATCCTTCAGAAATCATTCCAAATATGCTGATTTGTCAGTTTTACTGCTTTAGATTTGTGTGGAATCCGTGGAATTTTTTTCCATAGAAACTTAAAGAAGAACAGCATTTATTTTTAACTTGAATCTTTTTTTAACATCAGAAATGGTTTACTGTCAGTTTTCATCAATTTAATGCATCCTTGCTAAATAAAAATATACATTTCTTTGGAAAAAAAATCCTACGTCTGAATAGAAGTGTATTAATCGTGTGTTCTGCAGGTGTCCGTGAAGTTCTGGTTCGCCACCGGAGGAGCGGGATTCTGCATCAGCCGAGGCTTGGCGCTCAAAATGAGTCCATGGGCAAGGTACACACACTTCTCAGGGATCTTACACTGATCATGCTGTTACACAAGTTTTTTTCTTCGTTGGAAGGTTTAAACAAAACATCATTGTCTTGACATGCATGCATTTATGCCCGTTACCCCAGATCCACTTTGCATGTAAACACACCTTCCGGCATTCTTGTCAGCTTTATTCAGCGAGCACATGACTTACTATGCAACAGTTTTGATGTCAACACCAAGACAACATAACTTTGTAATTATACATGTAAAAAAATCTTTTATAGGCCTCAATCACAGGTTTACATTCTAATCGATAAGCTGTCTTAGATGTTATGGTGTACGTTATTTTTAGACTGAATTAAATTTCTTGCTCTCTCACAGTCTTGGAAACTTCATCACAACCGCAGAGAAGATCCGCCTCCCGGACGACTGTACAGTAGGTTACATCATCGAGGCGTTGCTGGAAGTTCCTCTGACACACACAGGCCTGTTCCACTCACACCTGGAGAACCTCCAGAGACTCCCTACAGACAGCATACTCAAACAGGTCAGATCGCTGCGAGGACCCTGGGGGAAAAGGGTGGGGATTTTTATAAATGTTCAGCATAGGTAATTTTCGGCCATCTTGAATTTTGTCCAAAACCTACTTTTGCGAACTAGTCCTAGGTTTTTCGCCTGATCGGAAACCAAACCAATATAAGACAATTCTTTGGACTCTCTAGATAAATAATTATCGAAAAAAAGTTGAACTTTTGCATTTGGATGGCTATAACAGCGAAATGTATAAAATGGGCGTGGCAAAATACACTCAAAAGCCTATAAATCCTAAACGAAAACTCAGAACTTCACGAGAATTGGTGAGAAAATGGGACATAACATTCTGAACAAGCATGCAAAATTCTATGGGGATCAGACAATAGATGGCGCTATAACTGGCAAAAAGCTTTAAAATCCATGCATGTCCTATGGTAAATTGCCTGTATTGGCTGTTAATGGTCTTTTCCATCTATTATGTCAGTGCTTGCTAAATAAAACTTAATGTCTTTAATGCGTCTGTCTTTAAAGGCTATAAATGCTTTAACCCCGCTAAATGCTGCTCGCAGCTTTAATTAATATAGCGCTTTTTACAATACAGATTGATTCAAAGCAGCTTTACAGAGATAACAGGAAAATAATGTATAATGTAATTGTATATTTTGCTCAGTTTGGTTCTTTGAATAAAATTAGAGACGTTTCTTTCTACTCGAGTACTATATGAATCATAAAGATGTATACCGTTTTATAATTTTAAATAAGATTTGTTGTCGAAAGGCTCAATAAATTGTACCGTTTGAAAAAAATTACAATAATTTTGAATGTCAGGTTTTACAGGGTTAGTACTGTAGCACCAAAACAAGTGCACTTATTGAGGGCTTGGCTTTGATCCCAGATCACTCCCACCCTATATATATATATATATATATATCATACTTATGTAATACCTGCCTACTCCAATCCCATAATGTCTCTCATGATTGAGATTCTCACAGTTTTTGTGTTACTGTGCTTTCCTCCGTAGGTGACCCTCAGTTATGGTGGATTCGAGAACAGGAGGAATGTGGTCAGTGTTGGGGGAGTGTTCTCATTGGCTGAAGACCCTTCACGGTACGCAGACTCATACGTCCACACCAAATATATATAATGCTTTGAACCACAGGTTGTTTCATCACTTAAAAATTAAGTTTCAGTGGTGGATTTTTATTAAAGAGGGCATTTTCTGCTCATTTAGTCTTGATTTAGTTTTTTGGGCTCTACTAGAATAGGTTTACACGGTTGATGGCTAAAAAAACCCACATTATTTTTCACATATTTGATGTTGCAGCTCCTCTTCACATTCTGTCAGTAACACTCTAGGGTGGGTTTCAAGTACAATGACATAACTCACAGCTTAACTATCATAGTTACGACTTCAATGCATCGTTGAAGAAATCAATTTCGATTTGCATGTATTTAACCCTTCGGAGTCTTGGGCTATTTTGGCCCTTTTTAAGTACTTTTTTTTTTTTTTTTTTTAGTTTTGCGACATAAACAAATGTTTACCATAGATATTTTTGGTATAATGTTTTTTAGCGCAACATCACCTATATGACCAGACAATTAGTTTATTACTTTGATGTACTGTATCAACATACTGGACCCAAAATCACACAAAAAACACAAAATCCAAATAGAAATATTAAAGCTTTTCTACTACAAAAAACACAAACAAGCTCAAAGAAGCATTTTAAAAGGTTTAAAATGTAAACACAAGTTGTAAATGTCAAATATACAGGTAAAATTCAGATATTATCAAGCTATATACAAAAAAAATATGATTTACAAAAAAAGCGAGTGTAGCCATAGGCTTTTTTTTTTTTTCATTTTAGCCTTGCCACTTTAAAAAAAAAAAAAAAAAAATGTGCACACAAATATACAGAGCTATATTTAAGGCCTTGCATTCCCAGAGTATGAGGGTTCCCAAATAGTGCAAATACAACATAAAAAAAGGTAAAATTGAGATAAAATGAAACTATATACAGCTAAAAGCAGGTGTGGCAATAGGCGTTTTTTCTTTTCTTTTTGCTTAGAAACTAAAAAACACTTCATGTACAATTACACAGCTAGCTACATTACAGGGCTTTCATTCCTTGAGTAAGAGGGGTTCCTCAATAGTGCAAATATACCACACAAAAGGTCAAATGAACACAAAATCAAACCATACATTCAACTATTTACAACAAATATCAGGTGTGTTTATTTGTTGTTGTGTTTTTTTTTATCTGTGCCACTCCTCAAAACAGTTCATCTAATCTACTCCTAAACTACCCAAACTATTCCTAAACTATCTACACCACTCCTAAACTACTCTCAATCTACTCAAACTAGCAATAATTTCTCTCTCTCTGTAACGTATATATGTCTCTCTTTGTCTACTCCGTAAATCTCCTGCCTTTAAGTTTCACGTTTCGCGTCTTTGCTCGGTTGGCTCCTCCTTCATTCCGTAAAATGTGTCAGCAGATTCACACATTTTTCTCCGTTTAGTTTTATGACAAAAACCGACAAAGTTCAACGTCTGTCACATCCCATCTTGCATTCTTTTACGAACACGTCAATATACGCGTACATTTTTTATATAAAGTTTAAATGATCATATCTCCGTTTTTACTTGGTCTATCAACACAAAACAAAAAGTAAAATAGAGTTTCAAATCAGCACTTTGGACAGAAGTGGACGGCAGCGCTCAACGTGACTTTGTTTTTATGCTTCGTCTTAAACTGGACATGTGACTTAATCACGCCGCGTGATCGGCGACCCGAAGGGTTAAAATAAAATGGACACAGATAAATAATTTAATATACACTCACCTAAAGGATAACTAGGAACACCTGTTCAATTGTTGGTGCCAGACGGGTCGGTCTGAGTATTTCACAATCTGCTCAGTTACTGGGATTTTCACGCACAACCATTTCTAGGATTTACAAAGAATGGTGTGAAAAGGGAAAAACATCCAGTATGCGGCAGTCCTGTGGGCCAAAATGCCTTGTTGATGCGAGAGGTCAGAGGAGAATGGGCCGACTGATTCAAGCTGATAGAAGAGCAACTTTGACTGAAATAACCACTCGTTACAACCGAGGTATGCAGCAAAGACACAACACACACAACCTTGAGGCGGATGGGCTACAACAGCAGAAGACCCCACCGGGTACCACTCATCTCCACTACAAATAGGAAAAAGAGGCGACAATTTGCAAGAGCTCACCAA
This sequence comes from Pimephales promelas, assembly GCF_016745375.1. Next base: position 524,172 of record NW_024121854.1, on the reverse strand, counting down.
AACTGGACAGTTGAAGACTGGAAAAATGTTGCCTGGTCTGATGAGTCTCGATTTCAGATGGTAGAGTCCGAATTTGTCGTAAACAGAATGAGAACATGATCCATCATGCCTTGTTCCCACTGTGCAGGCTGGTGGTGGTGGTGTAATGGTGTGTTGGATGTTTTCTTGGCACACTTTAGGCCCCTTAGTGCCAATTGGGCATCGTTTAAATGCCACGGCCTACCTGAGCATTGTTTCTGACCATGTCCATCCCTTTATGGACACCATGTCCCCATCCTCTGATGTCTACTTCCAGCAGGATAATGCACCATGTCACAAAGCTCCAATCGTTTCTTGAACATGACAATGAGTTGACTGTACTAAAATGGCCCCCACAGTCACCAGATCTCAACCCAATAGAGCAGTGTTTCCCAACCCTGTTCCTGGCGGCACACCAACACTGCGTGTATTCTTTGTCTCCCTTATCAAACACACCTGATTCAACCCATCAGCTCATAATCAGATGGGTTAATGAGCTGATGAGTTGAATCAGGTGTGTCTGATTAGGGAGACAAAGAATACGCGCAGTGTTGGTGTGCCGCCAGGAACAGGGTTGGGAAACACTGAAATAGAGCATCTTTGGGATGTGGTGGAATGAATGGATGTGCATCCCACAAATCTCCATCAACTGCAAGATGCGATCCTATCAATATGGGCCAACATTTCTAAAGAATGCTTTGTTGAATCAATGCCACGTAGAATTAAGGCAGTTCTAAACAGTATTAGTATGGTGTTCCTAATAATCCTTTAGGTGAATGTATGTTATAAACACTGCAATATTCTATAAAAATATAAAAATCTATTTTGATTTCATTGTGACTTTAAGCAGCCATTCTCTCTTCAGGTTTAAAAGCGTTCACTGCCTGCTCTACCCAGACACTGAGTGGTGTCCACGCAAGACTCGTCACTGACCGCTGGGAAACAACTCTTCATGCCAAAATAGTTCTCCGAATAACTCAGCTGGTTGGTGAAGCTAGTCAACGTGTTTGTTTGTTTGGTACTTTTGTGTTTTTATGGAGAAACAGGGTGGCTGTAATTTATTGTTGTCCTGAAATATAGTGTTTTTGCCAACTGATTTACATATAATGAGTCCCTGGAAGATTGTGCTATCTGTTAGATTTACTAGGGGATTTTGATTTAAGACACATTTTTGTGGCTTTTATAACATTTTTTTAGAGTTGTCTTTTTCCTAAGGGCCATAAATATGTCCTGCACAATACTATAAATTTGTGTGCAAGATGATCTCATGAACACCTCCATGGACGAGAAAAACAGTATTGATGCAGTTTATAGTATTTTGTTTTCAAGATTTATGCAACCATCAGCTCATCTATTGCCAATGCTCTTCAGCTTTATGTTCTTCTCTGTTTGTGATTTGTGGATGACCGAAGACACTCAGTATGTCTCTGGACGTACAGGCAGGAACTCTCGGATGTAGTCGAGCAATTAAACTCCACTGAAAATATACAGACCAAAAGCAATTGTTGCAAAATCTTGTTAATTTATCCATTGCTTGCCATTCATATTTTAATAGAGTGGTTTATTTAGTAGAAAACAACTTTTTGAATTATTTCCATTGAAACACTAGTGTGTGATGATTCGAAACATGACTGTTTAAATGTGTTTTCTGTGCTGTTCGAATGTTATTTGCACAAACACGTTCCTCACTGCAGGCCAGTGGTTTGTGTTAACATGCCAAAACTACACTATACGCTTTCTGTCTTTCCTTAACGGTGACAAACATTTTATAAACGTGCTCATTGACACTACCAAATGCTATTGCAGTTGAATGTTTTTTGTTTTTTTTTTAATCTGGTGACTTAATGTTGTAAAGTGTGATTTTCATTTTAATAAATTTATTTATTATGCTTGTGCCAGTGTCTGAACATGATGTCTGTTACTGTAATGCAACCGCTTGTGGTTTAGAAGATGTAATGCTTCAAATGTCCTGCGTGGAAAGTAGTTGATTTATTATTCCATGGATTATTTACATCTCTTGAGACCACTGGGTGTAAAAATGTTGATTTACTCACATATTTTCAAAATCAATTTATTAAAATGTTGCGTTTCAATAATAAATGACCAACTACAGAGTTTCAGCAGATAATTCAGTTAAAAGCTCACTGTTCAAATTGTTAAATGCTAAAAAAAAATAAAAATGCTAAATGTTCAAATTGTTGCTTATTCACAATAAATAATAAACTTTTTAATGTAAAATTACTCTGAATTCTGAAAGACTCTGAACTATCAAACTCGTTTGCTCTAAATTCTTGACATTTTAGCAATTGAATGATCCTTATATAGGAACTGTTTAGTATTTTTGTTATTCTACCATCATGAGTTAATCTTTATATTGTAGAATAAAATAGTTGTTTAAATGAAAAACCACAGGTTTCATTTTTTCCTTTTTAAGTGAAAGAAAAAGTTCAGACCAAATAATATGCAAGTTTACAGATATTTATTTGTGTCTTCAGTTGAGGGCCCCAAAAATAAATGACATTGGATTAGATACGAAGACCGGTTTAAAGGGATAGATCACCTAAAAATTAAAAAAAGATCTCATTATTTACTTACTCTCAAGTTGTTTCCAACCTGTATGATTTTTCTTCTGCTGAAGAAGACAAAATAAGTTGATGGGCTCGATTGACTTCCATAGTATTTTAACCCTTGAGGTAAACAAGGGTTTAATTAAAATTCCCTTCAGTTTATTAACCCATGGTCTTACTAAAAAGCCAACCAATATTATTCAATATCATGGAGGAATAATGCATACTACAGTATGTAGAACATAGTAGTCATTACTAACTAACTGACCGAGTCATCCACACTTTCTGAGGTAAAAGTGGTCATGTGACAAATAAAGTTTGCTCAGCTGACCTTCGCTCGGTTCACTGACTTTTCAAACAAACATCAGATTGAAACTGAGGTACGTAAAGTATTTCATATTTTAAGTATTTTCGAAGCTTTTATGCTACATTTCCGCGCATCTGTTTTCGCATAAAATGTCCGCATGAAAATAACTTTTTGTACTTTCAGTTTCGCGTGACTGTAAAAGGGCTGAACTTGGACTGCAGGAAAATGGAAATAACATTTAGTGGAAAGCGTGCTTTGGTGACTGGAGCTGGCAAAGGTAAATGGACAATGAAAAATTATATTTGATCACCCGTTCGAAACGACCTATTTTTATTCTTTGGAAAACAAGGGAGAGATTCTGAAGATTGTCCTGGTCGCTCTTTTCCATGAATCACGACTCTGGAAGAGAGTGACAGCGATATTTAAGCTATTTAATGAACTGATATTTGCCATAGAGTGTTCTTGGAAAAATTTGCACACACACACACAAAAAAATTATGTTGGTTAAAGTCACCAAGTAAAAAAATATGTTTTTGTTTCTACTTTATGGAATATTTTAGTTTTATGGAATTTTTTTTAAAATAGAGTGCCGAAGTTACGACGTCACTCTGTAGGCCAAAACGCGAAAGTGAGTTAGCATTTTAGCATTACGGTTCCCTCGCTCTAAAGCCTATGGGATTTTTGAATGGGTTTTTGCTAAATCGCCTGAAATAAGGTCTGTGGTGAACAAAGCCTCTAAAAATTTTCACGTTTTGAACTATGACATAGAAGACACATTTATAACCTGCTTGTGGTTTTTCAAACTTTATGAAAAATATTATTAAACAATGTTTTACAATGTAAAATGATTACTAAGTGCAATTAGAAGTGTATTTAAATGTGTTAAGAAACATAAAATATAATATCTGCAAGTACAGTTTTAAAAAATATATACTTTTAAGATGTGAAGTACACTACAAGTGCACTTCTTTTTCACAAGGTAACACATTGTACATAGTGTATTTAAAAATATCTTCTAAAGTCATACAGGTTTGGAACGACATTATATTTTTGGTTGATGATTCCTTTAAAAGTGTGTACTTAAGTGGTTTTTCAGCTTGCTTTGACCTTTCCAAATGAGTGTGTTTAAGTATAATGATGATACACCAGATCGTTGACTCACCTCAATGCCTCGTAGGGATCGGACGGGCCACGGCACTGGCTCTGGCACGCTGTGGGTCAGAGGTCACGGCTGTCACACGCACTAAGACTGACCTGGATAGCCTAGTGCATGAGGTACTGACCCCTCGGTCACGGTCCAACTCATCTCCGAGACAAAACCCTGTGGATCTATTGTTTCCCAGCATGCATCACATTCCTCTGCACCCCTACTGCTCCTTTATGCTTTATAGGTCTCATTCAGCCAGACTGTGACAATGGACAATCTTTGACAATGCGTTTGATCCCCAGTGTCCCTCCATTAAGCCGGTGTGTGTGGACCTGTCGGACTGGGACGCCACAGCCCAGGCGCTGAAAGACGTCGGTCCGGTGGATCTTCTGGTGAACAATGCAGCCTGCGCTTCTCTTCAGCCCTTCCTAGAAGTCACGCCAGATCAGTTTGACATGTAAGGCTTTAAAATATCTCTCACACACTATAATTTGTGTTTTAAAACAGTCAGACTGCATTTGTGATGGCTTTTGCAGGTCTTTCAGTGTCAACGTGAAAGCTGCACTTCATGTTGCTCAAGTAAGAAGAAAGCAAACCTATGCTTTATGATTTCATAATGAGTTTTATTAATGCTACACACACTTTTAATGTGCATTTACTGTAGATAGTGGCTCGAGGTATGAAGGCCAGAGGAACTGGAGGATCCATTGTGAACGTCTCGAGTCAAGCCTCACAGTGCGCTCTGAAAGATCACGCCGTATACTGTGAGTGCACGAATCTAACTCGCATGTCTAATCTTATTTGTCGCATTCATGCAACCGGCAACATTATCCCAGGCCTATCTATTGGACCTGGGGGAGAAACGTTCTGTACAAGGCCTTGTGCTTTTTTTTTACAATAGGTACAACAACATGCACTAATTTTCATCAGTTGGAATCCAAACCGATTTCAGATTCTGGAAGTTTTATTTATATGAATCTGAAACGTTGCATGTGCTACAGAAGCGTATTGCATTCACTTGAAGAAAAAATCTACTCTGTTTTTCTGAGTTAATTATCTCAGAATTACAAGATCATTTTTCATGGGAAAAAGTTTTTGCTCTGTTTTTCTGAATTAACGAGTTAATTATCTCAGAATTACAAGATCATTTATCATGGGGAAAAAGTTTTTGCTCTGTTTTTTAATTAACGAGTTAATTATCTCAGAATTACAAGATCATTTTTCATGGGAAAAAGTTTTTGCTCTGTTTTTCTGAATAAATGAGTTAATTTTTCATGGAAAAAAGTGTTTGCTCTGTTTTTCTGAATTAACGAGTTAATTATCTCAGAATTACGAGAGAATTTTTAATGAGAAAGTTTTTGCTCTGTTTTTCTGAATTAACGAGTTAATTCATGGAAAAAAGTTTTTGCTTTGTTTTTTGAATTAACAAGTTAGTTATCTCAGAATTACAAGATAATTTTTTATGGAAAAAAGTTTTGCTCTGTTTTTTTGAATTAACGAATTAATTATCTCAGAATTACAAGATAATTTTTCATGGGAAAAGGTTTTTGCTCTGTTTTTCTGAATTAACGAGTTCATTATCTCAGAATTACGAGAGAATTTTTAATGAGAAAGTTTTTGCTCTGTTTTTCTGAATTAACGAGTTAATTCATGGAAAAAAGTTTTTGCTTTGTTTTTTGAATTAACGAGTTAATTATCTCAGAATTACAAGATAATTTTTTATGGAAAAAAGTTTTGCTCTGTTTTTTGAATTAATGAGTTAATTATCTCAGAATTAGAAGATAATTTTTCATGGAAAAAAGTTTTGCTCTGTTTTTTGAATTAACGAGTTAATTATCTCAGAATTACAAGATAATTTTTCATGGGAAAATGTTTTTGCTCTGTTTTTCTGAATTAACGAGTCTATTATCTTATTTCGAGTCCGCCCCATCAAATTTTCTTCTAATCGAGGTCAATCAAATCAGATCGATTACAGCTGATTATTTGGGTGCATGTAAACTTATTATAGATGTCTCATAAATGCATATGCAAAAGTAGATGCTGATGGAGGATTTTTATGTAATGATGTACACTAATAATAATGCTGGTTAATATAGAGAAAAAGACGTTGATGCTCTTTCGGGAGTTCATTTTGTGATTATGATCAACTGACTTTACTTATAAATAAATACATGGATTTAAGTTTTTATTACTGTGTTTTCGAGAGACATCAAGTAGCACAGCTATGTAGAAAATTCATTTCTGGGATGATGGTTGATTGTACAATTTTAAGGGTCATTACACAAAAAGTTTCTGACCACAGAATTCAATTTCTGACCATTCAGAATCTTGTATTCCAGACATTTATGGCCCTTCCCCCCTTGCATTACTAGAGAACTCTCTTAAATTCTTAACCAAGTCCAAGTTTTGGATGAACCTTGAATGTGTTTGTGTTTTGTGAAGGTGCCACGAAAGGAGCGCTGGACATGCTGACCAGAGTGATGGCACTGGAGTTGGGGCCGCATCAGGTTAATCACTGATCATGTTTGTGAAATCTATCAATCAATAAGCTCATGGTACTTTGTTGTTTATAGCTTTGTGAAAATAAACCGTACATTGCGATGATCAGTCATGCCAGGAGGCTTCAAGCCAATCAACAACCACCCTCTTTAAAACGCATAAATCTGTGTGCTGCTGAACGTCTCAAATGGGAGATTAAATGTTTGGGTGTGTTTCCAACCGCCTTGCAAATTCTTGGAGGAGTTAGTGTAATTACTAACAGATAATAATGCACATTTATGAGTTGTTTGTGCATTGCCATAAATGATGGAGTGGATTAGGGACGTGTGTTAATATTCCCCAGCTTATTGCTTTTCCTGATCATATTAACAGAGTATGGATCTTGACTAGTAGACAAATTGGTTTGCTATAGGAACATAAAAGTAATTGAAATCATTGACGTCATAACGCCTGTCATCTAAACATTTCTCGTTAATGAACAATGTGGACATCATTTTTTAACTCTTTACATGAATAGTGAATTATGATGAATATTATGAATAATAATAAGTAAAAATAAAAAAATAATATATATATATATATATATATATATACATTTATTTTTTAGTCATTAAATACATAATTAATAATTATTCTAATATATATAAATAAATATTTTATTAGAATTAATATTAAATTAAAATAAAATAAGCAGTAAATACACAAAGGCTTGCAGATTTAGTCTAAATTAAGCTAGTATTATTATTATTAGTAGTATATTTTAATATAATTTGTATTGAATTGAAATAATTTAAAAATATTAGAACAGTAAATACATCAAAATGTGATGCATGGTTTTATTGTATTTTCTGCTTTTGATATTTTTGATATTATTTATTTTATTAATTAATTGTATTATTATTATTGTCGTTGTTATTAAGACCAAATGCTAGTTTGTAGTTATTGGTAGACATATTTACCATAAATTATTATATTATTTTTAAATAATAATAAAAATATACCAAATTCATAATATAATTTATCATTATAGTTGATTGTTAAATGTGATTAAAAAAAATATTATTCTAAAATCAAATCTTGGCCAGTTTTGCTATATATATATATATATATATATATATATATATATATATATATATATATATATTAAAATGAAAGTGTTTATTGTCTTGATTGACAGATATGCATCTTTCATGTGAGTTTAGCATGTTTTATGTAATCTGACCTCGACAGATAAGAGTGAACTCAGTGAACCCGACTGTGGTGATGACAGAAATGGGAAAGATTGGATGGAGCGACCCAGAAAAGGCCAAGAGCATGACATCACGGATCCCACTGGGCAAATTTGCAGGTAAGCCTGTGTTTGTAGGTCACTATAACAGGAGGTCAAATCTCCATTCCTCTTTCCTTGTGTTTCACCTAGTTGTTTCAGTAAATTTAAGTTGATTTCAACGATGAGAATGCATTTCTCAACAACTAAACACTGGCAGTGCTGTCCGTTCACTCATGTTGTTCTTCTGTTGGGTTATTTAATACTCCTCTCTCTGCATTTTGGGATTGAGCAAAGATTGTGTAAGCACATTTTAGTGGCAGACTCTGAAACTCTGAGGCTTGTGAATGTCAATGTCTGTCCACAACCATAGTTGTGTGTCTGTAATACAGTAATGCTCCAGTGTCTTTCTTACTGTGTTGTTTAGAAGTGGAGGATGTGGTCAACTCCATCCTCTTCCTCCTCAGCGATAAGAGTGCCATGACCAATGGAGTGATCCTGCCCGTGGACGGGGGGTTTCTGGCTTGCTAAAAACTAACATCATCAAGCAAAGGTGAATAAGCCTGAAGAAATGCGTTTCAGTTCCAACACACAGTCATAATTTACTCTTCCTCGTTGGTTTGGTTGTGTTCTTCACACAAAGCTATCATGGAGTACGGAGCATTAGTTAGTAGTTTGCTCTTATAGTGCCACCATTTTATCATTTTTTGAGTTTCCACTGTATGGAAACAAGCAGCATGAACAGTCCACTAAATATCGGCTTTGGTGTTCCACTGAATAAAGAAATCCGGTTTGGAATTTGAGTGCGAGTAAATGATGTCAGACATTCTGTTCCTTTTGATGTAACGAACTGTAACGAAACTAGACGAGCTTGCGTAATTAGCAAGATATGAAACTAAACTGAAGCTTTTAACAGCTGCTGCTCTATTGACTTCATATGGTCCTCATGAGAGTGTGAAGGTCTCTCCTTCTAGCTAGTTCTAGTTGCCATAACGATACTGTGGATTTATGTTCTGTAGTATCATGAACCACCAGAAGAGATCAGCGTTCACACTCGTGTAGTGATTCAATCCACCATATACTGACCAAATGTTGGACTTCAAGTCATGTTGGTGTTATTGGTGTAGTGCTTTTCACTTGCACATATCTTCACGCCTTATAGTCCAATTTACAGATAAGAGCTGTGTTTAATAAGTTTATATTTTTGCGATGATCAAGCAGCTAAGATGGTATATATCATTTACATGAGTGTACTGTATATGGTATATCTTATATACAAATAAATGTATATATTTTATATGCATTGCTATTTATTTACATTGGGGCAGTCAAACGATTAATCGCAATTAATAGCATCTAAAATAAAAGTTCGTGTTTACATAATATATGTTGGTGCACCGTGTATAATTATATATATATATATATATATATATATATATATGAAGAGTTCAGATGCAAAAGCCTCTAAGTGCCATTTGAAATTTTCTTCTAGAATGATCATTTTTATCAAGCTTGTATATTTAAGTTCAGTGATTTCACTTAAATGGCAATGATGATTACCTATTAATTGTTATTAAGTGAAATTACTGAACTTAAATAAACAAGTTTGATAAAAATCATCATTAAAGAAGAAAATTTCAAATGGCATTTAGAGGCTTTTGCATCTGAACTCTTCATATATAAATACACACACATGCATGTATATATATTTAATAAATATTTTCATGTATATATGTATATAGATTTATATATAATTTTATTATATGTAAAATAAATTTTATACATAAATATTTTTTTTTCTTAAATATACGTGCATTGTGTGTGTATTTATATATATATATTATATATATATATATTATATATAATATATAATTATACCAGTGCACCAACATATATTATGTAAACACAAACTTTTATTTGGATGCAATTAATCGTTTGACAGCCCTAATTTACATTAAAAAAGGCCTCAAGCAACAAGGAACTTTGCTTACTTGAAAATAGACAAAGCACTTAACGTTTAAAGTACTGAAATAAGCATATTTAAGTAATAGTTCACAAACAGCCTCGGAAGACTTGAAATATAATGCAAAAACATATGCATGATACTTTTAGGGTAATTTTATTAAAATGAATTAAAGCACAGGGTCAAAGGGTAAGGGTAAACATGAATAGATTTATTAATTAATGCATTCCTCATCTAAAACATTTTTGTAAATATACTATCTTACATCATGGAAATGTCTTTTGGCAGCTGTGAAGATCATCATCTTTTTTTTTTGTCCATTTTGAGAGTTATTTACAAAGTTAGGTGAGAGAAAGGAAGTGCCGCCGCACCGATTTAGACGACTCACACCCGACAGCAATCACGTCACGGACGAATGCCCACACTCACGCACATGCAGACACGTATTAACAAGGTTTCGGAAGTGGGAACGATCAAGAACAAATGCCCATGCGTGTCCTTCGATAAAGAGACATTCGGGCTCCTGGTTGTGGCATGCAAGTCACTCGTACACGCCTGCGGATGGGCATTTGTTCAAACAGAGCTCGGAGGTTTCGGATTGTGAAGCTGTACAATAAAACCCTTTCGTCACAGATCAGAATCAAAGTGGTTTGTCCGTACATAGAAAACTAGAAAAGAAAGAAAATCCAAAAACAGTGTATTATCATCCATTAGTTTGTATCGACATAAAAGCAAAGACACAATGTTCACAGTTTGCTTCTCCAGTGTTTGGAATGGCCAAGAAGAAGAAAAGATCTAGTGTTCATAACTGCATGAGGCTTTAAAGTCAACATGAAATCAAACAGTTATAGCTCACACACTTCACAGATGCACGTTATTCCTTCATCACAATGCAACCTACAAAACTACACAATTTTCACAATCCCAACCTCATTGAATATCCTGTTTTACAGCCTTTTACTTGAAGGGTGTGCATAAGACTGACATGACACCTTCATAATCATGACATCACATAAGGTATGAATATGAAGGAAGTTTTAATGCATGTTTGTGACAACTGTCATTAAAGTGTCTTTTTGCTCAGTTATGACATTTTGAATGCAAATATGACATTGTTGACAAGCCAATACATCATGACAACTTGACTTGATTACTAACAACACAACCAGTCATAAACATGACATAGCAGATTAATTATCAACACTAACCCTAAAACCGTATTCTGGACAAATGTGGGCAAAAATAGTTTTGATTTATTTTTTAAAAAAATACTTCCCTTGATCTGAGCGGTACAAGACTTGGCTACTTTTCCTAAGTTTGCCTCCTGAACACACACTATTATTTTTTTTTGACTCAGTTCTCAATGTTAAGCGGGTGAAAAAAAAAAAAACTCCTTAATCTTGTATTTGGGTCAAAAATTGGGCAACTGTAATTTAAAGCATTATAAAATAAGCCAAAATAAGACACCGGGTGACACAAAGTCACTTCATCTTTAAGTTTTAGCTCTAAGAACTCATTGAAATGATATTTAATGTAGTTAAAATAAATAATAAAATAAAACATAAAAATAAGCATAATTTAAATAGAAAATATGGTAACTTTTTGAAGTAAATAAATTCAAAAAATACCCCAAAATAAAAAAAAACCCACCATAAATGGATAGACAAAACTTTATCGAAGACAGTGATATAACGTTTATAATAAATAAAAATTAGAATCACACCCGAGTCCTCTGTGCCCACATGTGTCCACAATTACAGGATTAAGGGCTATAAAGTGAAATACGGTTTGAGGGCTAGCTTTATTGGTTAACATTACATTAAACTGTCAGCTGGTTGGTTTTGACATTGGCTGTCATGAAGCCATTATAACTTTTTTAATGACAAATTCAATTAATACCACTGTAACAATATTCATGACAGTTATAATGCCTCATGACAGCCAACCACATGACAGTTCAACTTCATTTATGTCAAGTTGTCATGACAGACACTGACAGGTTATGATGTATTGTTTATGTCAAGAGTCGACATCTTAAACAAAGTCAAATTTGCATTCAAAATGTCATAACTGAGTGAAAGACACTTAATGACAGTTGTCATAAACATGCATAAACACTACTTCATATTCAACACATATGTCATGTCATGATTATGAAGGTGTCATGTCAGTCTTATGCACACCCCTTCAAGTAAAGTGTTACCGATTTTCCTTACATGTTGACTTTAACACCGGTAGGAATGCTAATACTGCGAATGGTTGCTTTGTACAGAACTTTCCCATTTCTTTGAAACGCTTCCTTTACGACACCAAGAAACACTTCCTTACAGTATGTCAACAATTACACTGTACCACTAAAACTTCTCATATAAACAAATATGAAATGGAATATTACATCTCTGGGCCGCGAAAAACA
>NW_024121854.1:484757-511488 GCF_016745375.1 Pimephales promelas | reverse complement strand
ACTTTAATTAATTAAGTTCAATCTTTCTATTTTACATACAAACTATGAAATACTGGCAAAAATATATACAAAATGTAAATACACCTTAGAAAATGTTTGCTTGCTTCTGTGTTTTGAGTGAAGTGCTCCCATGCTTCTCTTCAATGTATAGGTTTTTTTTATATATATATATATATATATATATATAATTACTACATGCAGAGCTTTACTGGCATTTGATTGGATGACAAATGTCCATGGACTGCAGGCTTTAACTAGGTGAAATGCTCCAGAACAGTTAAAAAAGGGGGCTGACATGTGATGTCCATCCATTGTAATGGACACAGGGTCTGAATGGGATAAGAAGTAGTGCATAGCGTTAGCATTAGCAATTGCAATGGGTTCGATTCAAAGACAATGCATGAACTGATAAAATGTATGTGATATATGTCGCTTTGGATACAAGTATCTAAAAAATGCATAAATGTAAAAAAAAAAGTAGTAATAGGCAGTAAATACACACTGCGTATTATTTAGTAACTAGTATTCCATCCAGCACGGAGGCAATGACTCAACTCTGTGTGTGCTCCTGTCTCTTTAAATCTCTTCGGCTTTTCCCGGAGAGTCTCGGTGAGGTTCGCTGTCAGAACCGCTGCTGCAAAGAGGGCAGTGACCGTATTTTTGCAGTTATCTATCATTTCTCGGGTTAAGTGGGAGCTGTGTCATATTAAAACACGTTTACGCCTGTGAAGTGAAGCAACCTGCCTCTCCACAAATGCAAGCTATTAAATGCGTGGTGGTCGGCGACGGGTAAGTAGTGTTTTTGGGAGCTGATAGAGCATCCTTGGAAAACCCGTGTTGGTTATTGAAATGCATTGATGCCTAGTTCTGGCCTGTGCATTTTATCGTTTGCTTAACGAAATACCGTCTATTTGATCATAAGGATGTTCGTGTTGTATGCAGAATGCATGTAAAAAAACTAAAATATCAATCTGTATTACTATTAAAATAGACGCATCGTAAAAAAAATGATTGTTTTATGTCTTCTTGTATTATTTTGAATCACTGATGCACGTGCCGCTTTCAGTATACGTTTGTGTATTAGACATGAAATGAAGAGGCTTTGAACGGTAATATGTCGTTTTTGTTCACTGTAGTCAGGGAGTGAGTGTATTTAGCAGGGTGTTGTACTACTGACCCATGTTGAATGGCAAAAGCCTGAAGCAAGAACCGCTATGGTTACCACTCCCTCACGAGTGTGCACGAGAAGTGTGTGTGGCGCGCGTCCATGTGAGCGAGTTTCCCTGCTATGGGAAGTCCGACTCGTTTAAAGAATCGGTTCTTTTGAAGAATTGCTATTATTTTATAGGCACACACGTTGCTCGTGTGTACTTTGAGTCATTTACAGTCTTTTTTGCTTTGTTATTCGTAATTGATGCGAATTCATATTCTAAATGAGTAAAAGGCGTTTTTTCAATGCCCATTTACATTGTAGAAAAAGTTTCCATATATAACGAGGATTCATAATTTATAATATTTTATTTTAAAATCAACACCATATTACATGTTTTTGGGTGAGTTTCATTTAAATGGTTGTATTATTATTATTATTTTTAATTTGAATCGGACGTGTCTGAAAAGAGTTCGCCGGTCAGTGAATCATTCGAAACGCTTCGTGAACGAGTCCTTCATCTGACTCAGAAGAACGATTCTTTCTCTGTCGGTGTGTTTCATTGGAGTGTGTGTGTGGTTTCCCTCAGGCGAATGTGAAACTGGGACAGGGTCTGTCACTATCTGACATACAAACACCCTTATAAAGAGCACACAAGCAGCAGTAACTACCTTTGCGTGATGCAACCTTATTTATGATATAACATTTATGACCTTTTCAGCATTACGTCCTCTCCATCTATGAGTTTTCTTTGAATGCACCTCAGAAATCCCTAGTTTAGCTGTCTCTTGTGCTTTCCCCAGGGCGGTGGGTAAGACCTGTCTGCTCATCAGCTACACCACAAATGCCTTCCCTGGAGAGTACATCCCGACAGTGTGAGTAGCCTATATAGTGTGCATATGCTGGAATTTGGTGTGGAAATCATTTAGATGAGATATATATTTGATACGTCAGGTCAGGCTTTTATAGCTCATATAGTATGATACAGTGGAATATGAAGCAGATACGTATATAAAAAGTATATAAACATCAGTTGTCACTATCTGCCAATAATGTCTTAGAAAGATGATAGTTTTATGATCAAAGCTCTGTAGGTTTAAAACATATAATGCAATGCAATACAATGATGATTGAGAGATATAAAGACAAATAAACCTTTAAAAATCATATTTGATACTTGCATTTTAACACGATATTTAAAAATAAATAAATAATGTGCAGATAATTTAGTAAACCTAAGTTGCTTCAGTCCATTAATTGTTGATCCTGAAATATTATTAACAATATAAAAGTTTATTCTTACGTTTACTTTGTAAAATTATGTAAAGATTTCACAGAAAAAAGACCTGAAGCTGGGTTTGTTTGTTTTTTTGTTTTTTGCTAACCAATTATTTCCTTAGTGTTGAAGATGATTTTTTGTATAAGTTGATTATATTTTTAACTTAGTTGTGGCTGACCACTCGCTCATATGGGATGATTTATTCGCCCTCACTGGTGATCTGTGGACATGAAGAGCGTGTGACAGACAACATTGATTTGCATTTCAATAAGACAATTAGTTGACCATTCTAAAGATCTAATGAACTGTATCCTGATGCTTCACAGAGAGATATTCTAGAAATGTGAGCCGATCCACTCAATGACAATCTGGAATGTATTTCTGAGTTATGGGTGTATTGTTAATGTTAGCATTAAGTCTGTGCATTTTTTAGGTTTGACAACTACTCTGCCAATGTGATGGTCGATGGCAAACCAGTGAACCTTGGCTTATGGGATACAGCAGGACAGGAAGACTATGACCGCCTCCGTCCCCTCTCGTACCCGCAGACGGTGCGTGACTTTTTTAATACTTTATTTATTAGAGTTCAGATTAACTGCAATAAGACAATTTTAAGCAAAATGGTTGAAAAAACCCACTAGCAATGTGACATAATTGCTTATTACTTTTGACCAATAGGTGGTGCTGACACCAAATTGATCTGGTGTAGTCATTGTTGGGTGACGATGTCATGCATAAAGTTTGGTGTCAATATGTCAAAGCTTTGCAGAGATACACCCTAAAAGGCAGGTTGGCTTCATGCCATCAAATTCGCTGATGTGGTAAATGAAAATCGGTTTGTCTATCAACATGAAATCCATAAGTTTTATGGTCCGAAGATGATCTAAGTTGAATTTGGTGAAAATCGGACCGAATTAAAAATTGCGGGGAAAATGTAATGAAGGAAAATGACATCATAGGGTGAAATTTTGTTTCTAGCCATTACGGTTCAAAAGTTCTTATCAGAAAAGTGAATGCAACTTTGGGCAACTGGTGGTTAGGGTTACGGGTAAAAAAATAAATAAAATGTACACTTACATTTGCCAAAGTTGCATGTGGCAAATGTAATGTTGCTTTCCATTTATTACTTAAATCCCACTTGAAGTACTTCATACCACAGCAAGAATTACTAGCTTAAATGATAAAGTTCAAATATTATTTAACGCAAATTAACAGTCAGTAAAAAAAAAAAAGTTTAAATACACTGATTACAAGCATAGATATACAATATAACAAAGTAATAAATAAAGTAAGGTCTACACTGTTGTGTTCACTGTATAAATCACTGAATATAGATTAATCTTTGTATATAGATAACTCTACAGGTGGTGTAATTTTTCTAAATATTTTAGAAACGGGGACCTTGTTTCATGAAACTTACATTTTGACATCTATATTCAAATATTCTATATTAATCTATATTCTATATTCAAATTTAAAATATTTATTTTAGATTGTAATAATATTTAACAATATTACTGTTTTTATTGTATTTTTGATCAAATAAATGCAGCCTTGGTGAGCAAAAGAGTCAAAAACATTCAAAGAAATCTTAAAAACCTGAAAGGTAGAGTATAGGGCTCACAATTTTGAGGGGAAAAATGTAATTGCAAATTTTCTGAAAAAAATGCTATTTAAAAAAAAATCCAGGTTTGCTGTGCTTGTTTGTACAGCTACAGAAATATGACCAAAGTTTTATGATTATATATCAACATGGCTGTAAAATAATGACATCTCTTTTGTGCCATCAAATTCTTATAATAGTCTCATGAATGTCTGCAGAACAACAGGAAGAGGTTAAATAATTAAATTAGAGAACAAAAACAGCTCGTCGAATGATTTCCCCCTATGTTTTCTCTACAGGATGTGTTTTTAATATGCTTCTCTTTGGTGAGCCCAGCATCCTTTGAGAACGTCCGTGCTAAGGTTGGTGCAACTTATTTCGTGGTTGTTGTTGAATTCAGGCAGAACAGTGAATCTTTACATACTATAATGTAATATAAGACTATTTCCCTATGCTCCAGTGGTACCCTGAGGTGCGACACCACTGCCCCAACACACCCATCATCCTGGTGGGCACCAAACTGGACCTGCGAGATGATAAGGACACCATAGAGAGGCTGCGGGACAAAAAGCTGTCGCCCATCACCTACCCACAGGGCCTGGCCATGGCCCGAGAGATCGGTGCGTAGAGAGAACGGCACACTCGCTTGATTTATGTATGACAGCGGGGAAACTGTACTTCCATTACCGTAGGCATGTTTCTATAATGAGTTATTGAGCTGGGGTAAGTGAGTGGGACGCTGGTTATGCTGTCATATGTTGGAGTTGCTGAGTGGAGTGGGCGGCACAAAGATGCCAATTGTCTTACCGGTGGCGGTCCAGCATGAGCCGGGGACGTGGGGGAGGAGCGGCAGCCGGGGAAAGATGTTCAGAAAACAAAATGGCCTTTCCTTGAGAAGGGCTCTTTGTGGTGTTGGTCTGCATGCTGCAAGTCTCCTCCGAGTGAATGTTTTCTCAGAGCCTGCCAGAAACAGTAAATGGCTGATTTATGCAAGACCAGTGTGTCAGGAGTTGATCCTAGTGTCGTATTCACCACACACGCTGTTGAGAATGCTTTTTGAAAGAAAGAAATTAAGGTTTTTATTCAGCAGGGATGCATTCAATTCATCAAAAGCAACAGTGAAGTCGTTTTTAATGTTACGTTTTTAATTTCAAACTTTCTATTTACTAGAGATTCCTGAAAAATATGTATCATGATTTCCACAAAAATAGTACACAGAACAACCGTTTTCTACATTGATGATAATCAGAAATCATCATTTTTGAGTGATTTCTGAAGGATCATGTGACGCTGAAGACTGGCGTAATGATGCTGAAAATTCACCTTTGATCACAGGAATAAATTACGTTTTACTATATATTCAAATAGAACATTTTTATTTTAGATTGTAATAATATTTGACAATATTACTGTTTTTATTGTATTTTTGATCAAATAAATGCAGCCTTGGTGAGCAGAAGAGTCAAAAACATTCAAAGAAATCTTAAAAACCTGAAAGGTAGAGTATAGGGCAGCACAATTTTGAGGGGAAAAATGTAATTGCAATTTACATTTTAAAATGGTTTGCTGTGCTTGTTCGTAGAGCTACACAAATATGACCAAAGTTTTATGATTATATATAAACATGGCTATAACATAATGACATAAATAAAGTTATAAATTAAGAAATATTACTGTTGTAATACTGCACAGTAAAATATAAATGATATAATATTTAACAATATTACAACTCTAATATTCATGGCTGTCATCACTTAATTTCTTAATTTTCAGATGTTAAACCATCAAAATTTTTTTTTGAAAACCACAGTAAGCCCTTAAATCTCCTCTTTTGTTGATAAGTATTTAAAGTGTTTCATTTTCTCTTTATTTGAAAGGGGATAGTGTACATTAATCAACATTAAAACAATCTATATGTACCCGAATTAGCTCAAAAGTGCCAATTAGCTCGGTAGTCCCCCAGCAGGGTGGATAGCTCACTTTGAAATTAATTTTTGGTATGTTTTATCTTGCCTCAAGGGCATCCAAGATGTAGGTGTCTTTGTTTCCGCAGTATTTTCAATTTTGATATTTTTAGGTCAAAGCGTTCTTGACTGTCAGTCATATAATGGAGGTCTATGGTCACCACCTCAAAGAGCATGCACAGAGAAGTCCAAATTAAACATGATTTAATGACTCGTAAATGTAAGTACACATTGATGGCCTAAGACACGAAACGAGCGGTTTGTGTGAGAAAACGAACACTATTTATACCGTTTTTACCTCTTGTAACCACAGCTACGTCTAAGTGATCTGAGGGCGCGGGCGCTTCGGTCTGTGCAAAAGCTGGAAGTGGTGTCTTGCGCGTGTTCGTCAATCATTGTTTACAGAGAGATTTCAGAAGTGTTACTTTTCACTGTAAAGATCTAAATATATTTAGATGTATCAGGAAATCACAATGGAAGACGATTTCCTGTATATCAACGTTGTATAGCGCAGACCGAAGCGCTCGCGGCCTCAGATCACTTGGACGTGGCTGTGGTTACAAGAGGTAAAAACGATTTAAATACTGTTCGTTTTCTCACACAAACCGCTCGTTTCGTGTCTCAGGCCATCAATGTGTACTTAAATTTACGAGTCATTAAATCATGTGTAATTTGGACTTCTCTGTGCATGCTCTCTGAGGTGGTGACCATAGACCTCCATTATATGACTGACAGACAAGAACGGTTTGACCTAAAAATATAAAAATTGAAAATACTGCGGAAACAAAGACAGCTACATCTCAGGCGCCCTTGAGGTAAGCTAAAACATACCAAAAATTTGATTTCAAAGTGAACTATCCCTTTAAAGAGTCATTTCGAAGTATTTATTTTGATTAATTGTGCAGCCCTAGAACTCTCTGTACTCTTCTGAGTAGAGCAAGCATCCAGAAAACACTCACTTTATCATATTGAAGGTTGTGTTTCTGCCGCAGGTGCTGTGAAGTACCTGGAGTGCTCGGCCCTGACCCAGCGAGGGCTAAAGACTGTGTTTGACGAGGCCATCCGCGCCGTCCTCTGCCCTCCACCCGTCAAGAAACGCGGCAAGCGCTGCACTCTCTTCTGAGCAGAAGCCATGACAATCCCTGGCACCCAAACCCACACACAACTACAATATTTTTAATCAGCGTCCTGGAAAACATATTGTACTTCTCTCACAGGTTGGGTGACAGCCGTCCAGGAAGTTCTAATGCACATCACATGTATATGAACCATTGGCTAGAAGCGTCCAGTCGGAGGGAAACCTCGCGGTAGATTGTTTTTCGCGGCCCAGAGATGTAATATTCCATTTCATATTGTTTATATGAGAAGTTTTAGTGGTACAGTGTAATTGTTGACATACTGTAAGGAAGTGTTTCTTGGTGTCGTAAAGGAAGCGTTTCAAAGAAATGGGAAAGTTCTGTACAAAGCTAACCATTCGCAGTATTAGCATTCCTGCCGGTGTTAAAGTCAACATGTAAGGAAAATCGGTAACACTTTACTTGAAGGGGTGTGCATAAGACTGACATGACACCTTCATAATCATGACATGACATATGTGTTGAATATGAAGTAGTGTTTATGCATGTTTATGACAACTGTCATTAAGTGTCTTTCACTCAGTTATGACATTTTGAATGCAAATTTGACTTTGTTTAAGATGTCGACATCTTGACATAAACCAATACATCATAACCTGTCAGTGTCTGTCATGACAACTTGACATAAATGAAGTTAAACTGTCATGTGGTTGGCTGTCATGAGGCATTATAACTGTCATGAATATTGTTACAGTGGTATTAATTGAATTTGTCATTAAAAAGTTATAATGGCTTCATGACAGCCAATGTCAAAACCAACCAGCTGACAGTTTAATGTAATGTTAACCAATAAAGCTAGCCCTCAAACCGTATTCACTTTATAGCCCTTAATCCTGTAATTGTGGACACATGTGGGCACAGAGGACTCGGGTGTGATTCTAATTTTTATTTATTATAAACGTTATATCACTGTCTTCGATAAAGTTTTGTCTATCCATTTATGGTGGGTTTTTTTTTATTTTGGGGGTATTTTTGAATTTATTTACTTCAAAAAGTACCATATTTTCTATTTAAATTATGCTTATTTTTATGTTTTATTTTATTTATTTATTTTAACTACATTAAAATATCATTCCAATGAGTTCTTAGAGCTAAAACTTAAAGATGAAGTGACTTTGCTGTCACCCGGTGTCTTATTTTGGCTTATTTTATAATGCTTTAAATTACAGTTGCCCATTTTTGACCCAAATACAAGATTAAGGAGTTTTTTTTTTTTTCACCCGCTTAACATTGTAGAACTGAGTCAAAAAAAAATAATAGTGTGTGTTCAGGAGGCAAACTTAGGAAAAGTAGCCAAGTCTTGTACCGCTCAGATCAAGGGAAGTATTTTTTTAAAAATAAATCAAAACTATTTTGCCCACATTTGTCCAGAATACGGTTTTAGGGTTAAGTTTGATAATTAATCTGCTATGTCATGTTTATGACTGGTTGTGTTGTCTTAGTAATCAAGTCAAGTTGTCATGATGTATTGGCTTGTCAAACAATGTCATATTTGCATTCAAAATGTCATAACTGAGCAAAAGACACTTAATGACAGTTGTCACAAACATGCATAAAACTTCCTTCATATTCATACCTTATGTGATGTCATGATTATGAAGGTGTCATGTCAGTCTTATGCACACCCCTTCAAGTAAAAGGCTGTAAAACAGGATATTCAATGAGGTTGGGATTGTGAAAATTGTGTAGTTTTGTAGGTTGCATTGTGATGAAGGAATAACGTGCATCTGTGAAGTGTGTGAGCTATAACTGTTTGATTTCATGTTGACTTTAAAGCCTCATGCAGTTATGAACACTAGATCTTTTCTTCTTCTTGGCCATTCCAAACACTGGAGAAGCAAACTGTGAACATTGTGTCTTTGCTTTTATGTCGATACAAACTAATGGATGATAATACACTGTTTTTGGATTTTCTTTCTTTTCTAGTTTTCTATGTACGGACAAACCACTTTGATTCTGATCTGTGACGAAAGGGTTTTATTGTACAGCTTCACAATCCGAAACCTCCGAGCTCTGTTTGAACAAATGCCCATCCGCAGGCGTGTACGAGTGACTTGCATGCCACAACCAGGAGCCCGAATGTCTCTTTATCGAAGGACACGCATGGGCATTTGTTCTTGATCGTTCCCACTTCCGAAACCTTGTTAATACGTGTCTGCATGTGGCGTGAGTGTGGGCATTCGTCCGTGACGTGATTGGCTGTCGGGTGTGAGTCGTCTAAATCGGTGCGGCGGCACTTCCTTTCTCTCACCTAACTTTGTAAATAACTCTCAAAATGGACAAAAAAAAAAGATGATGATCTTCACAGCTGCCAAAAGACATTTCCATGATGTAAGATAGTATATTTACAAAAATGTTTTAGATGAGGAATGCATTAATTAATAAATCTATTCATGTTTTACCCTTACCCTTTTGACCCTGTGCTTTAATTCATTTTAATAAAATACCCTAAAAGTATCATGCATATGCTTTTTTGCATTATATTTCAAGTCTTCCGAGGCTGTTTGTGAACTATTACTTAAATATGCTTATTTCAGTACTTTAAACGTTAAGTGCTTTGTCTATTTTTCAAGTAAGCAAAGTTCCTTGTTGCTTGAGGCCTTTTTTAATGTAAATTAGGGCTGTCAAACGATTAATTGCATCCAAAATAAAAGTTTGTGTTTACATAATATATGTTGGTGCACTGTGTATATATATATATATATATATATATATATATATATATATAAATACACACACATGCACGTATATTTAAGAAAAAAAAATATTTATGTATAAAATATTTATTTTACATATAATATAAATTATATATAAATCTATATACAATATATACATGAAAATATTTATTAAATATATATACATGCATGTGTGTGTATTTATATATGAAGAGTTCAGATGCAAAAGCCTCTAAATGCCATTTGAAATTTTCTTCTTTAATGATGATTTTTATCAAACTTGTTTATTTAAGTTCAGTAATTTCACTTAAATAACAATTAATAGGTAATCATCATTGCCATTTAAGTGAAATCACTGAACTTAAATATACAAGCTTGATAAAAATGATCATTCTAGAAGAAAATTTCAAATGGCACTTAGAGGCTTTTGCATCTGAACTCTTCATATATATATATATATATATATATATATATTATAATTATACACGGTGCACCAACATATATTATGTAAACACAAACTTTTATTTTAGATGCTATTAATTGCGATTAATCGTTTGACTGCCCCAATGTAAATAAATAGCAATGCATATAAAATATATACATTTATTTGTATATAAGTATATCCATATACAGTACACTCATGTAAAATGATATATACCATCTTAGCTGCTTGATCATCGCAAAATATAAACTATATTATAACACAGCTCTTATCTGTAAATTGGACTATAAGGCGTGAAGATATGTGCAAGTGAAAAGCACTACACCAATAACACCAACATGACTTGAAGTCCAACATTTGGTCAGTATATGTGGATTGAATCACTACACGAGTGTGAACGCTGATCTCTTCTGGTGGTTCATGATACTACAGGACATAAATCCACAGTATCGTTATGGCAACTAGAACTAGCTAGAAGGAGAGACCTTCACACTCTCATGAGGACCATATGAAGTCAATAGAGCAGCAGCTGTTAAAAGCTTCAGTTTAGTTTCATATCTTGCTAATTACGCAAGCTCGTCTAGTTCGTTACAGTTCGTTACATCAAAAGGAACAGAATGTCTGACATCATTTACTCGCACTCAAAATTCCAAACCGGATTTTCTTTATTCAGTGGAACACCAAAGCCGATATTTAGTGGACTGTTCATGCTGCTTGTTTCCATACAGTGGAAACTCAAAAAATGATAAAATGGTGGCACTATAAGAGCAAACTACTAACTAATGCTCCGTACTCCATGATAGCTTTGTGTGAAGAACACAACCAAACCAACGAGGAAGAGTAAATTATGACTGTGTGTTGGAACTGAAACGCATTTCTTCAGGCTTATTCACCTTTGCTTGATGATGTTAGTTTTTAGCAAGCCAGAAACCCCCCGTCCACGGGCAGGATCACTCCATTGGTCATGGCACTCTTATCGCTGAGGAGGAAGAGGATGGAGTTGACCACATCCTCCACTTCTAAACAACACAGTAAGAAAGACACTGGAGCATTACTGTATTACAGACACACAACTATGGTTGTGGACAGACATTGACATTCACAAGCCTCAGAGTTTCAGAGTCTGCCACTAAAATGTGCTTACACAATCTTTGCTCAATCCCAAAATGCAGAGAGAGGAGTATTAAATAACCCAACAGAAGAACAACATGAGTGAACGGACAGCACTGCCAGTGTTTAGTTGTTGAGAAATGCATTCTCATCGTTGAAATCAACTTAAATTTACTGAAACAACTAGGTGAAACACAAGGAAAGAGGAATGGAGATTTGACCTCCTGTTATAGTGACCTACAAACACAGGCTTACCTGCAAATTTGCCCAGTGGGATCCGTGATGTCATGCTCTTGGCCTTTTCTGGGTCGCTCCATCCAATCTTTCCCATTTCTGTCATCACCACAGTCGGGTTCACTGAGTTCACTCTTATCTGTCGAGGTCAGATTACATAAAACATGCTAAACTCACATGAAAGATGCACATCTGTCAATCAAGACAATAAACACTTTCATTTTAATATATATATATATATATATATATATATATATATATATAGCAAAACTGGCCAAGATTTGATTTTAGAATAATAATTTTTTTAATCACATTTAACAATCAAAGAACTATAATGATAAATTATATTATGAATTTGGTATATTTTTATTATTATTTAAAAATAATATAATAATTTATGGTAAATATGTCTACCAATAGCTACAAACCAGCATTTGGTCTTAATAACAACGACAATAATAATAATACAATTAATTAATAAAATAAATAATATCAAAAATATCAAAAGCAGAAAATACAATAAAACCATGCAACACATTTTGATGTATTTACTGTTCTAATATTTTTAAATTATTTCAATTCAATACAAATTATATTAAAATATACTACTAATAATAATAATACTAGCTTAATTTAGACTAAATCTGCAAGCCTTTGTGTATTTACTGCTTATTTTATTTTAATTTAATATTAATTCTAATAAAATATTTATTTATATATATTAGAATAATTATTAATTATTATTTATGTATTTAATGACTAAAAAATACATTTATATATATATATAATTTATTTATTTATTTTTACTTATTATTATTCATAATATTCATCATAATTCACTATTCATGTAAAGAGTTAAAAAATGATGTCCACATTGTTCATTAACGAGAAATGTAGAAATGTTTAGATGACAGGCGTTATGACGTCAATGATTTCAATTAGTTTTATGTTCCTAGAGCAAACCAATTTGTCTACTAGTCAAAATCCATACTCTGTTAATATGATCAGGAAAAGCAATAAGCTGGGGAATATTAACACACGTCCCTAATCCACTCCATCATTTATGGCAATGCACAAACAACTCATAAATGTGCATTATTATCTGTTAGTAATTACACTAACTCCTCCAAGAATTTGCAAGGCGGTTGGAAACACACCCAAACATTTAATCTCCCATTTGAGACGTTCAGCAGCACACAGATTTATGTGTTTTAAAGAGGGTGGTTGTTGATTGGCTTGAAGCATCCTGGCATGACTGATCATCGCAATGTACGGTTTATTTTCACAAAGCTATAAACAACAAAGTACCATGAGCTTATTGATTGATAGATTTCACAAACATGATCAGTGATTAACCTGATGCGGCCCCAACTCCAGTGCCATCACTCTGGTCAGCATGTCCAGCGCTCCTTTCGTGGCACCTTCACAAAACACAAACACATTCAAGGTTCATCCAAAACTTGGACTTGGTTAAGAATTTAAGAGAGTTCTCTAGTAATGCAAGGGGGAAAAGGCCATAAACGTCTGGAATACAAGATTCTGAATGGTCAGAAATTAAATTCTGTGGTCAGAAACTTTTTGTGTAATGACCCTTAAAATTGTACAATCAACCATCATCCCAGAAATGAATTTTCTACATAGCTGTGCTACTTGATGTCTCTCGAAAACACAGTAATAAAAACTTAAATCCATGTATTTATTTATAAGTAAAGTCAGTTGATCATAATCACAAAATGAACTCCTGAAAGAGCATCAATGTCTTTTTCTCTATATTAACCAGCATTATTATTAGTGTACATCATTACATAAAAATCCTCCATCAGCATCTACTTTTGCATATGCATTTATGAGACATCTATAATAAGTTTACATACACCCAAATAATCAGCTGTAATCGATCTGATTTGATTGACCTCGATTAGAAGAAAATTTGATGGGGCGGACTCGAAATAAGATAATAGACTCGTTAATTCAGAAAAACAGAGCAAAAACATTTTCCCATGAAAAATTATCTTGTAATTCTGAGATAATTAACTCGTTAATTCAAAAAACAGAGCAAAACTTTTTTCCATGAAAAATTATCTTGTAATTCTGAGATAATTAACTTATTAATTCAAAAAACAAAGCAAAACTTTTTTCCATAAAAAATTATCTTGTAATTCTGAGATAATTAACTCGTTAATTCAAAAAACAAAGCAAAAACTTTTTTCCATGAATTAACTCGTTAATTCAGAAAAACAGAGCAAAAACTTTCTCATTAAAAATTCTCTCGTAATTCTGAGATAATTGACTCGTTAATTCAAAAAAACAGAGCAACAACTTTTTCCCATGAAAAATTATCTTGTAATTCTGAGATAATTAACTCATTAATTCAAAAAAACAGAACAAAACTTTTTTCCATAAAAAATTATCTTGTAATTCTGAGATAATTAATTTGTTAATTCAAAAAACAGAGCAAAACTTTTTTCCATAAAAAATTATCTTGTAATTCTGAGAATTAACTTGTTAATTCAAAAAACAAAGCAAAACTTTTTTCCATAAAAAATCATCTCGTAATTCTGAGATAATTAACTCGTTAATTCAGAAAAACAGAGCAAACACTTTTTTTCCATGAAAAATTAACTCATTAATTCAGAAAAACAGAGCAAAAACTTTTTCCCATGAAAAATTCTCTCGTAATTCTGAGATAATTAACTCGTTAATTCAGAAAAACAGAGCAAACAGTTTTTTCCATGAAAAATTAACTCATTAATTCAGAAAAAACAGAGCAAAAACTTTTTCCCATGAATAATTATCGTGTAATTCTGAGATAATTAACTCGTTAATTCAAAAAACAGAGCAAAACTTTTTTCCATGAAAAATTATCTTGTAATTCTGAGATAATTAACTCGTTAATTCAAAAAACAAAGCAAAAACTTTTTTCCATGAATTAACTCGTTAATTCAGAAAAACAGAGCAAAAACTTTCTCATTAAAAATTCTCTCGTAATTCTGAGATAATGAACTCGTTAATTCAGAAAAACAGAGCAAAAACCTTTCCCATGAAAAATTATCTTGTAATTCTGAGATAATTAATTCGTTAATTCAAAAAAACAGAGCAAAACTTTTTCCATAAAAAATTATCTTGTAATTCTGAGATAATTAACTTGTTAATTCAAAAAACAAAGCAAAAACTTTTTCCATGAATTAACTCGTTAATTCAGAAAAACAGAGCAAAAACTTTCTCATTAAAAATTCTCTCGTAATTCTGAGATAATTAACTCGTTAATTCAGAAAAACAGAGCAAACACTTTTTCCATGAAAATTAACTCATTTATTCAGAAAAACAGAGCAAAAACTTTTCCCATGAAAAATGATCTTGTAATTCTGAGATAATTAACTCGTTAATTAAAAAACAGAGCAAAAACTTTTTTCCCATGATAAATGATCTTGTAATTCTGAGATAATTAACTCGTTAATTCAGAAAAACAGAGCAAAAACTTTTTCCCATGAAAAATTATCTTGTAATTCTGAGATAATTAACTCAGAAAAACAGAGTAGATTTTTTCTTCAAGTGAATGCAATATGCTTCTGTAGCACATGCAACGTTTCAGATTCATATAAATAAAACTTCCAGAATCTGAAATCTGTTTGGATTCCAACTGATGAAAATTAGTGCATGTTGTTGTACCTATTGTAAAAAAAAATGCACAAGGTTTTGTACAGAACGCTTCTCCCCCGGGTCCAATAGATAGGCCTGAGATAATGTTGCCGGTTGCATGAATGCGACAAATAAGATTAGACATGCGAGTTAGATTCGTGCACTCACAGTATACGGCGTGATCTTTCAGAGCGCACTGTGAGGCTTGACTCGAGACGTTCACAATGGATCCTCCAGTTCCTCTGGCCTTCATACCTCGAGCCACTATCTACAGTAAATGCACATTAAAAGTGTGTTAGCATTAATAAAACTCATTATGAAATCATAAAGCATAGGTTTGCTTTCTTCTTACTTGAGCAACATGAAGTGCAGCTTTCACGTTGACACTGAAAGACCTGCAAAAGCCATCACAAATGCAGTCTGACTGTTTTAAAACACAAATTATAGTGTGTGAGAGATATTTTAAAGCCTTACATGTCAAACTGATCTGGCGTGACTTCTAGGAAGGGCTGAAGAGAAGCGCAGGCTGCATTGTTCACCAGAAGATCCACCGGACCGACGTCTTTCAGCGCCTGAGCTGTGGCGTCCCAGTCCGACAGGTCCACACACACCGGCTTAATGGAGGGACACTGGGGATCAAACGCATTGTCAAAGATTGTCCATTGTCACAGTCCGGCTGAATGAGACCTTTAAAGCATAAAGGAGCAGTAGGGGTGCAGAGGAATGTGATGCATGCTGGAAAACAATAGATCCACAGGGTTTTGTCTCGGAGATGAGTTGGACCGTGACCGAGGGGTCAGTACCTCATGCACTAGGCTATCCAGGTCAGCCTTAGTGCGTGTGACAGCCGTGACCTCTGACCCACAGCGTGCCAGAGCCAGTGCCGTGGCCCGTCCGATCCCTACGAGGCATTGAGGTGAGTCAACGATCTGGTGTATCATCATTATACTTATCATAAAGTTTGAAAAACCACAAGCAGGTTATAAATGTGTGTTCTATGTCATAGATCAAAACGTGAAAATATTTAGAGGCTTTGTTCACCACAGACCTTATTTCAGGCGATTTAGCAAAAACCCATTCAAAAATCCCATAGGCTTTAGAGCGAGGGAACCGTAATGCTAAAATGCTAACTCACTTTCGCGTTTTGGCCTACAGAGTGACGTCGTAACTTCGGCACTCTATTTTAAAAAAAATTCCATAAAACTAAAATATTCCATAAAGTAGAAACAAAAACATATTTTTTTACTTGGTGACTTTAACCAACATCATTTTTTTTTGTGTGTGTGTGTGTGCAAATTTTTCCAAGAACACTCTATGGCAAATATCAGTTCATTAAATAGCTTATCGCTGTCACTCTCTTCCAGAGTCGTGATTCATGGAAAAGAGCGACCAGGACAATCTTCAGAATCTCTCCCTTGTTTTCCAAAGAATAAAAATAGGTCGTTTCGAACGGGTGATCAACTATAATTTTTCATTGTCCATTTACCTTTGCCAGCTCCAGTCACCAAAGCACGCTTTCCACTAAATGTTATTTCCATTTTCCTGCAGTCCAAGTTCAGCCCTTTTACAGTCACGCGAAACTGAAAGTACAAAAAGTTATTTTCATGCGGACATTTTATGCGAAAACAGATGCGCGGAAATGTAGCATAAAAGCTTCGAAAATACTTAAAATATGAAATACTTTACGTACCTCAGTTTCAATCTGATGTTTGTTTGAAAAGTCAGTGAACCGAGCGAAGGTCAGCTGAGCAAACTTTGTTTGTCACATGACCACTTTTACCTCAGAAAGTGTGGATGACTCGGTCAGTTAGTTAGTAATGACTACTATGTTCTACATACTGTAGTATGCATTATTCCTCCATGATATTGAATAATATTGGTTGGCTTTTTAGTAAGAACATGGGTTAATAAACTGAAGGGAATTTTAATTAAACCCTTGTTTACCTCAAGGGTTAAAATACTATGGAAGTCAATCGAGCCCATCAACTTATTTTGTCTTCTTCAGCAGAAGAAAAATCATACAGGTTGGAAACAACTTGAGAGTAAGTAAATAATGAGATCTTTTTTTAATTTTTAGGTGATCTATCCCTTTAAACCTGTCTTCGTATCTAATCCAATGTCATTTATTTTTGGGGCCCTCAACTGAAGACACAAATAAATATCTGTAAACTTGCATATTATTTGGTCTGAACTTTTTCTTTCACTTAAAAAGGAAAGTATGAAACATGTGGTTTTTCATTTAAACAACTATTTTATTCTACAATATAAAGATTAACTCATGATGGTAGAATAACAAAAATACTAAACAGTTCCTATATAAGGATCATTCAATTGCTAAAATGTCAAGAATTTAGAGCAAACGAGTTTGATAGTTCAGAGTCTTTCAGAATTCAGAGTAATTTTACATTAAAAAGTTTATTATTTATTGTGAATAAGCAACAATTTGAACATTTAGCATTTTATTTTTTTTTAGCATTTAACAATTTGAACAGTGAGCTTTTAACTGAATTATCTGCTGAAACTCCGTAGTTGGTCATTTATTATTTAAAAGCAACATTTTAATAAATTGATTTTGAAAATATGGGAGTTAATCAACATTTTTACACCCAGTGGTCTCAAGAGATGTAAATAATCCATGGAATAATAAATCAACTACTTTCCACGCAGGACATCTGAAGCATTACATCTTCTAAACCACAAGCGGTTGCATTACAGTAACAGACATCATGTTCAGACACTGGCACAAGCATAATAAATAAATTTATTAAAATGAAAATCACACTTTACAACATTAAGTCACCAGATTAAAAAAAAAAAAAAAAACATTCAACTGCAATAGCATTTGGTAGTGTCAATGAGCATGTTTATAAAATGTTTGTCACCGTTAAGGAAAGACAGAAAGCGTATAGTGTAGTTTTGGCATGTTAACGCAAACCACTGGCCTGCAGTGAGGAACGTGTTTGTGCAAATAACATTCGAACAGCACAGAAAACACATTTAAACAGTCATGTTTCGAATCATCACACACTAGTGTTTCAATGGAAATAATTCAAAAAGTTGTTTTCTACTAAATAAACCACTCTATTAAAATATGAATGGCAAGCAATGGATAAATTAACAAGATTTTGCAACAATTGCTTTTGGTCTGTATATTTTCAGTGGAGTTTAATTGCTCGACTACATCCGAGAGTTCCTGCCTGCACGTCCAGAGACATACTGAGTGTCTTCGGTCATCCACAAATCACAAACAGAGAAGAACATAAAGCTGAAGAGCATTGGCAATAGATGAGCTGATGGTTGCATAAATCTTGAAAACAAAATACTATAAACTGCATCAATACTGTTTTTCTCGTCCATGGAGGCGTTCATGAGATCATCTTGCACCCAAATTTATAGTATTGTGCAGGACATATTTATGGCCCTTAGGAAAAAGACAACTCTATAAAGATGATGTAAAAGCCACAAAAATGTGTGGATCAAAATCCCCTAGTAAATCTAACAGATAGCACAATCTTCCAGGGACTCATTATATGCAAATCAGTTGGCAAAAACACTATATTTCAGGACAACAATAAATTACAGCCACCCTGTTGCTCCATAAAAACACAAAAGTACCAAACAAACAAACACGTTGACTAGCTTCACCAACCAGCTGAGTTATTCGGAGAACTATTTTGGCATGAAGAGTTGTTTCCCAGCGGTCAGTGACGAGTCTTGCGTGGACACCACTCGGTGTCTGGGTAGAGCAGGCAGTGAACGCTTTTAAACCTGAAGAGAGAATGGCTGCTTAAAGTCACAATGAAATCAAAATAGATTTTTATATTTTTATAGAATATTGCAGTGTTTATAACATACATTCACCTAAAGGATTATTAGGAACACCATACTAATACTGTGTTCAGAACTGCCTTAATTCTACGTGGCATTGATTCAACAAAGCATTCTTTAGAAATGTTGGCCCATATTGATAGGATCGCATCTTGCAGTTGATGGAGATTTGTGGGATGCACATCCATTCATTCCACCACATCCCAAAGATGCTCTATTTCAGTGTTTCCCAACCCTGTTCCTGGCCGCACACCAACACTGCGCGTATTCTTTGTCTCCCTAATCAGACACACCTGATTCAACTCATCAGCTCATTAACCCATCTGATTATGAGCCGATGAGTTGAATCAGGTGTGTTTGATAAGGGAGACAAAGAATACGCGCAGTGTTGGTGTGCCGCCAGGGTTGGGAAACAGGGTTGGGAAACACTGCTCTATTGGGTTGAGATCTGGTGACTGTGGGGGCCATTTTAGTACAGTCAACTCATTGTCATGTTCAAGAAACGATTGGAGCTTTGTGACATGGTGCATTATCCTGCTGGAAGTAGACATCAGAGGATGGGGACATGGTGTCCATAAAGGGATGGACATGGTCAGAAACAATGCTCAGGTAGGCCGTGGCATTTAAACGATGCCCAATTGGCACTAAGGGGCCTAAAGTGTGCCAAGAAAACATCCAACACACCACCAACACCAGCCTGCACAGTGGGAACAAGGCATGATGGATCATGTTCTCATTCTGTTTACGACAAATTCTGACTCTACCATCTGAAATCGAGACTCATCAGACCAGGCGACATTTTTCCAGTCTTCAACTGTCCAGTTTTGGTGAGCTCTTGCAAATTGTCGCCTCTTTTTCCTATTAGTAGTGGAGATGAGTGGTACCCGGTGGGGTCTTCTGCTGTTGTAGCCCATCCGCCTCAAGGTTGTGTGTGTTGTGTCTTTGCTGCATACCTCGGTTGTAACGAGTGGTTATTTCAGTCAAAGTTGCTCTTCTATCAGCTTGAATCAGTCGGCCCATTCTCCTCTGACCTCGAGCATCAACAAGGCATTTTGGCCCACAGGACTGCCGCATACTGGATGTTTTCCCCTTTTCACACCATTCTTTGTAAACTCTAGAAATGGTTGTGCGTGAAAATCCCAGTAACTGAGCAGATTGTGAAATACTCAGACCGACCCGTCTGGCACCAACAATTGAACAGGTGTTCCTAGTTATCCTTTAGGTGAGTGTATATTAAATTATTTATCTGTGTCCATTTTATTTTAACCCTTCGGGTCGCCGATCACGCGGCGTGATTAAGTCACATGTCCAGTTTAAGACGAAGCATAAAAACAAAGTCACGTTGAGCGCTGCCGTCCACTTCTGTCCAAAGTGCTGACTTGAAACTCTATTTTACTTTTTGTTTAGTGTTGATAGACCAAGTAAAAACGGAGATATGATCATTTAAACTTTATATAAAAAATGTACGCGTATATTGACGTGTTCGTAAAAGAATGCAAGATGGGATGTCACAGACGTTGAACTTTGTCGGTTTTTGTCATAAAACTAAACGGAGAAAAATGTGTGAATCTGCTGACACATTTTACGGAATGAAGGAGGAGCCAACTGAGCAAAGACGCGAAACGTGAAACTTAAAGGCAGGAGATTTACGGAGTAGACAAAGAGAGACATATATACGTTATAGAGAGAGAGAAATTATTGCTAGTTTAAGTAGATTTTGAGAGTAGTTTAGGAGTGGTGTAGATAGTTTAGGAATAGTTTGGGTAGTTTAGGAGTAGATTAGATGAACTGTTTTGAGGAGTGGCACAGATAAAAAAAAACAACAACAAATAAACACACCTGATATTTGTTGTATATAGTTGAATGTATGGTTTGATTTTGTGTTCATTTGACCTTTTGTGTGGAATATTTGCACTATTGAGGAACCCCTCTTACTCAAGGAATGAAACTGAAAGCCCTGTAATGTAGCTAGCTGTGTAATTGTACATGAAGTGTTTTGTAGTTTCTAAGCAAAAAGAAAAGAAAAAACGCCTATTGCCACACCTGCTTTTAGCTGTATATAGTTTCATTTTATCTCAATTTTACCTTTTTTATGTTGTATTTGCACTATTTGGGAACCCTCATACTCTGGGAATGCAAGGCCTTAAATATAGCTCTCTGTATATTTGTGTGCACAATTTTTTTTTTTTTTTTTTAAGTGGCAAGGCTAAAATGAAAAAAAAAAAAAAAAAGCCTATGGCTACACTCGCTTTTTTTGTAAATCATATTTTTTTTGTATATAGCTTAATATCTGAATTTTACCTGTATATTTGACATTTACAACTTGTATTTACATTTTAAACCTTTTAAAATGCTTCACTGAGCATGTTTGTGTTTTTTGTAGTAGAAAAGCTTTAATATTTCTATTTGGATTTTGTGTTTTTTGTGTGATTTTGGGTCCACTATGTCGATACAGTACATCAAAGTAATAAACTAATTGTCTGGTGATATAGGGTGATGTTGCACTGAAAAACATTGTACCAAAAATATATATGGTAAACATTTGTTTATGTCGCAAAACTAAAAAAATAAAAAAGTACTCAAAAAGGGCCAAAACTCAGAAGGGTTAAATGCATGCAAATCGAAATACGAATACGAAAATCGAAATTGATTTCTTCAACGATGCATTGAAGTCGTAACTATGATAGTTAAGCTGTGAGTTATGTCATTGTACTTGAAACCCACCTGACAGTGTTACTGACAGACTGTGAAGAGGAGCTGCAACATCAAATATGTGAAAAATAATGTGTTTTTTTAGCCATCAACCATGTAAACCTATTCTAGTAGAGCCCAAAAAACTAAATCAAGACTAAATGAGCAGAAAATGGCCTCTTTAATAAAAATCCAGCACTGAAACTAAGTGAACAACCTGTGGTTCAAAGCATTATATATATTTGGTGTGGACGTATGAGTCTGCGTACCGTGAAGGGTCTTCAGCCAATGAGAACACTCCCCCAACACTGACCACATTCCTCCTGTTCTCGAATCCACCATAACTGAGGGTCACCTACGGAGGAAAGCACAGTAACACAAAAACTGTGAGAATCTCAATCATGAGAGGCATTATGGGATTGGAGTAGGCAGGTATTACATAAGTATGATATATATATATATCATATAGGTATGATATATATATATATATAGGTTACATAAGGTTACATATATATATATATATATAGGTTACATATAGGTTACATATATATATAGGTTACATATAGGTTACATATATATATATAGGTTACATATATATATAACCTACATATAGGTTACATATATATATATAGGTTACATATTACATAAGTATGATATATATATATATAGGGTGGGAGTGATCTGGGATCAAAGCCAAGCCCTCAATAAGTGCACTTGTTTTGGTGCTACAGTACTAACCCTGTAAAACCTGACCTACAAAATTATTGTAATTTTTTTCAAACGGTACAATTTATTGAGCCTTTCGACAACAAATCTTATTTAAAATTATAAAACGGTATACATCTTTATGATTCATATAGTACTCGAGTAGAAAGAAACGTCTCTAATTTTATTCAAAGAACCAAACTGAGCAAAATATACAGTTTGCTGCAGATGCTGATATTTATATGGATAAATTAGTAAGATGAAATTCTGATAGCTTGTAATGTAAATCAATGAGATCTTTATAATGTCTCTAACATAAAACATCTTTGTTTCTAACATAAAATGCATTTAAATATCAGGCGTCATTCTATATCTGCCAATAAAATGCCTCAGTATTAAGATGACATTTAAATGCTTAGTTTCTTGATCAAAGCTCTGTAGGTTTCAAAAATGTAATGCAATGCAATACAATGACGATTGAGAGATTAACAAATAAACACTGATCCAAGTGTGATGAACTGTGCAGAATCTCATATGGTCCATTGTTTCCGGAAGAAACACAAACACGAACCGTTTTCTTCTCTTCAATTGTACATGCAGCCAACTGTTCGCGCTCACCTTATCACCTTATTCACATCTCACCAGCGCACTTGGATCTGTGTTCGTAGATCGACTGGTAGAGACTATTTTTCAAAGATGGCTTCTTCATGTATTCGCGAAGTTGACTGTGTGTATAAAATATCTTCTTATTAAACTGTATGGACACTGACAAAGTTCTCAATGCTTCGGTTTGAATGTAGAGACCCTTATTATGCTACCGTGTTACTGTGGGGCTATTTTGAGCCTTTTTAGGGGTAATAACAAGCGATTTTTATTTGTCATTACTCTATGCTCTATATACTAGCGTTATAGGCTACACTGTTTTTAGAGATAAAACTGTTTACATTTGGCAATCATGAAAACAAATCTCAGATAACGGTTGACTAGGTAACAATGTGTAATTAGACCAAAGGTTCATTTTGCGCCGGAGTTTTCCTTTAATAACTTTTAAGCTCGACTGTGACGCTATTTTCTTCTGGAAACAAACTGTTGCATTAATTTCCTGTTATCTCTGTAAAGCTGCTTTGAATCAATCTGTATTGTAAAAAGCGCTATATTAATTAAAGCTGCGAGCAGCATTTAGCGGGGTTAAAGCATTTATAGCCTTTAAACACAGAAGCATTAAAGACATTAAGTTTTATTTAGCAAGCACTGACATAATAGATGGAAAAGACCATTAACAGCCAATACAGGCAATTTACCATAGGACATGATTATGTCCCATTTTCTCACCAATTCTCGTGAAGTTCTGAGTTTTAGTTTAGGATTTATAGGCTTTTGAGTGTATTTTGCCACGCCCATTTTATAAATTTTACTGTTATAGCCATCCAAATGCAAAAGTTCAATAATAATAAAGTTCGATAATTATTTATCTAGAGAGTCCAAAGAATTGTCTTAGATTGGTTTGGTTTCCGATCAGGCGAAAAACCTAGGACTAGTTCGCAAAAGAAGGTTTTGGAAAAAATTCAAGATGGCCGAAAATTACCTATGCTGAACATTTGTAAAAATCCCCACCCTTTTCCCCCAGGGTCCTCGCAGCGATCTGACCTGTTTGAGTATGCTGTCTGTAGGGAGTCTCTGGAGGTTCTCCAGGTGTGAGTGGAACAGGCCTGTGTGTGTCAGAGGAACTTCCAGCAACGCCTCGATGATGTAACCTACTGTACAGTCGTCCGGGAGGCGGATCTTCTCTGCGGTTGTGATGAAGTTTCCAAGACTGTGAGAGAGCAAGAAATTTAATTCAGTCTAAAAATAACGTACACCATAACATCTAAGACAGCTTATCGATTAGAATGTAAACCTGTGATTGAGGCCTATAAAAGATTTTTTACATGTATAATTACAAAGTTATGTTGTCTTGGTGTTGACATCAAAACTGTTGCATAGTAAGTCATGTGCTCGCTGAATAAAGCTGACAAGAATGCCGGAAGGTGTGTTTACATGCAAGTGTGTGTACCTTGCCCATGGACTCATTTTGAGCGCTAAGCCTCGGCTGATGCAGAATCCCGCTCCTCCAGTGGCAAACCAGAACTTCACGGACACCTGCAGAACACACGATTAATACACTTCCATTCAGACGTAGGATGTTTTTTTTTTTCAAAGAAATGTATATTTTTATTTAGCAAGGATGCATTAAATTGATCAAAACTGACAGTAAACCATTTCTGATGTTAAAAAAGATTCAAGTTAAAAATAAATGCTGTTCTTCTGAAGTTT
This sequence comes from Pimephales promelas, assembly GCF_016745375.1. Next base: position 486,719 of record NW_024121854.1, on the reverse strand, counting down.
CTATGAAAAAAAATTCCACAGATTCCACACAAATCTAAAGCAGTAAAACTGACAAATCAGCATATTTGGAATGATTTCTGAAGGATCATGTGAGAATGGAGACTGGAGTAATGAAGCTTTGAATCAATTACATTGTAAAAATATATTCAAATGGAAAACAGGTATTGTACATTGTAATAATATTTCACAATATTAGTTTTCACTGGATTTATGATCAAATAAATGCAGCCTTGGTGAGCAGAAGAGATTTCTTGCGAAAACATTAAAAAATCTTAGCGATGCCAAACTTTTCAAAAGGTACTGTATATATCAATCATGATAAAAATTTCACGAAAAAAAAAACACACGAATGATGAACATAATTTCATCACAGATTGAAGACAATAATTTTTTTAATAGTATAGCTCAGTCAAAATGTATCCGAGATCGTATTTTACTACAAGAATTACATTTTAGTAGTTTCTTCAAATTAAACTGGACATTTATTTTGACATTTTGTCATGAAGATTTTTTAGTTTTAGTTTCAATGTGTATTTGATGTTAGTTTTTCTCAAATTAGAGGTAAAAAGCTTGTGAAGTCACTCTCAGCAGCAACACCGGACACTTCATATATTGAGATGAGAGCCTGGTCGAGTTTTGCGTAGTAGACGAAACTACGGCACTCATTCACAGAGGCACACAGAACATTATCAACCTGACGTCGTCATACTCAGATTCTAGTCAGCATGTGAGTCTGATTCTACTCCATTGGGCTGTGATTATGGGGTGTTTCAACCGAATCTACACATCTAAGTTCTCCAGCGGCAGCCATTTTTTGTTGTAAACGAATTTTACCAAGCGCTCTTTGGTGACGTGAATGATTACAATACTGTTGATCATCTGTCCATCATCGTATAAAGCCCGCCCTGACAATTTGATTGGCCCGAACAGCTTTGGTTCGGGCATACTTGCTCCACAACGAATCAAGTCCAGAGACCGAACCTCCCATCCTCAAATGTTGTTGGCGGGGCTAAATATTATCAGCAGCTGTTGGCGAATTTATTTCTGCTGTGTGATAGGCTGTTAAATTAAAGTCCTTTTTTATTCACAATCTCCTTTTCGTCGACAAGCACAGCACTCATTTTCGCATCGCAACGTTAAATTATTGGCTGTTTGTCACCCGTAACACTTTATCAAGGCATATGATAGGCTGTTTATGATCAGGGACGGTGCACGCTTGAGGGTTGTTCATGTAACCAAACTTGTTATGTGGTTTCACATCTAATTACATTTTAATTTAATAATTTTTCGTTTTATCGAACATTTTTTCTAACGTTCTCGATAAAGGTATACCCTCGATAAATACCGATGCCGTTTTATCACCATCCAGTCAAAGCTCACCGATCCGTCGCTCTTGACCCTCTCGGCGGCCTCTATGGGGTGGTCCAGACTGGGTCGGCCCAGATACACATCTTGTGTGTGAGAGTAGGATGACAGCAGATCCAGCAAACTGGGCAGGATCACATAGTTATCATCATCTACGTGACAGAACCACCTGCAGAACACACACGGGGAAGACAGAAAGCACATGAAACCACTGATGATATCTTTACAAGGCTGTTAATTCACTAATGTTCAAAACCGTTCATTATGGGAGCATTATGAATTTTTAAATGCAATTGAAAAGTCTCTTCTGCTCACAGAGGCTGCATTTATTTGATTAAAAAACAGTAATATTGTGAAATACTATTATGAATTAAAATAACTATTCGAATATATTTTAAAATGTAATTTATTCCTGTGATCAAAGCTGAATTTTCAGCTTCATTACTCCAGTCTTCAGTGTCACATGATCCTTCAGAAGTCATTGTAATATGATGATTTGATGCTCAAGAAACATTTAAGATTATCATCACAGGCAGAGTTTCCATTACTCTTCAAACTGCGCAAATTGAAAATATTCCCATTGGAAACACGTCAATT
>NW_024121854.1:459629-484257 GCF_016745375.1 Pimephales promelas | reverse complement strand
CCTCCATCACTCCACCTGCCCTTACGAGACCCTCCATCACTCCACCTGCCCTTACGAGACCCTTTATCGCTCCACCTGCCCTTACGAGACCCTCTATCGCTCCATCTGCCCTTACGAGACACTCTATCGCTCCATCTGCCCTTATTGCCTCAGATTGTAAAGCGCAGCACAGCAACAAGCTCTGGGAAGAAGGCACAGTCCCCTCTGGTGAATTCATCAGAATAAAGCTGCAGAATGGGAACCGCTGTGTTGAGTCGGCAGTAGGATGTGGTGTTCAGCGGCTGTAAATACATGCTTGTAGTTTGAATGAAGCTTTGTTTCATGTGTTGTTGACTTGTATTTGCATTTGTTTATTGTGATGGTTACTTTTATTTGTTCTTTTACTCATTTATTCATGTTTCTTATTGTTGTCATTATATAAAATGTAATTAATGTATGTATTAATTCATCGATTGACTGACAATTGAGATGTTTTACTGCATTTAGCAATATAAATGTATTCATGCATAACTGTCATATGACAAAACAAATTACATTTTGCTTGTTTTATTAAATTATATTTTTAGTATATAAAAAAGTTATATAATTAAGTATTGGGCAGCATTTAATATTATTATTTTGTTTAAGTTTTGGGGTGGGCTAATTTGCTAATGCAATTCATTCTGAGGTAATATTAATTTTTAAGGAGTGATACTTACATTTTTCGAGTATAAAATCAACATTTTTCTCCAAAAGAGATCTTCGAGCAGCTGAACATCTCCTTTGTGCAGACATTACAAACGCAGAGGAAAACTGTTCTAGGTTGTGCTGTCGAGTCACTGATGTTATGAAGTGTTGATGTACACCTGTACACCAAGTACACCTGTCGCTCATATAATGCAAGATCATGGAAAGATACCATAGTTGTATGTAACAATCATAATGACAAAACAGAAAATATAAAGATCATTGGTTTGTGAATCTTATTTTTGGTTTGTGAAACTTATTTTTTCGCACCAAAAAAAAAAAAAACAGAAAAACGACAGAGGTACGTACTACTGTCAGGTTTTTTTTTTTTTTTTTTGGTCGAAATTTTGAGTTTCTCTGATCTTCTTGAAACTCTGGATTCTGATAGAGGGCCATGGGACTTAGACCTGAGTGCAAAAATGGAGGCTCTAGACCCTTCCAGAACTGAGATATTGAGATATTTATAATGGCATAAATGCTACGTGGGGTCTCAATATCTCAGCTCTGGAAGGGTCTAGAGCCTCCATTTTTGCACTCAGGTCTTCTATCAGAATCCAGAGTTTCAAGAAGATTGGAGATACTTATTTTTTCGCACAAAAAAAACCCCAAAAAAAAATTTTTTTGGGGGGTCGAAATTTTGAGTTTCTCTGATCTTCTTGAAACTCTGGATTCTGATAGAGGATTCTGATACCCTTAAGTGGGTGAAAAAAAAATCTCTAATCTTGTATTTGGGTCAAAAATGGGCACCCGTAGAAATGAATGGGAAAAACTATAATTTAGAACATTATAAAATAAGCCAAAATAAGACACCGCAGGTGACAGCAAAGTCACTTCATCTTTAGGTTTTAGCTCTAAGAACTTATTGGAATGATATTTTAAAGCATAAAAATAAGCATAATTTACATAGAAAATATGGTCCTTTTTGAAATAAATAAATTCAAAAATACCCCCCCCCCAAAAAAAAAAACAAAACAAAACAAAAAACACCACCATAAATGGATAGACAAAACTTTATCGAAGACAGTGATAATATTTATAATAAATAAAAATTAGGATCACACCCGAGTCCTCTGTGCCCACATGTGTCCAAAATTACAAAATTACAGGATTAAGGGCTATAAAGTGAATATGGTTTTAGAGCTACGAATGAACATTATTCCACGATTGTTCAAACAGCTTCATCAAAAGCACACATTTTATTTAATAACCAGCAGACATTACAAAAGCGAAAGAACTTCAAAAGTAGAAAACATTTTAAAATATACAATTTGTAAGTGCCATAGCATAAGAGCTTTGATGGACAATATGGCACATTGGGGATTTTTAAAATATTTGAAAGAGTTCTAAAAGTAAATATTTATAAAAACTGTTGAAATTTTCTGAATAGAAAAATTGAGAAAACGAGTTCCCTGATAATTTACTAATTGAATACCCCCCCTCCCCCCATTTAAGGGGACAAGAACGCATACTGATATTTAGTTTTGTAAGACATTTTCATACTATTTTTGTTCCAAATCATGAAAACGTGCCACTCAAGTATGTAAAAGCATCGTGAACACTTGCAGTATGCAGTCGATTTATCCTGCACAGTTGAAAAGCACTCAGGTGGAACTGACGGAAAGACTGCACACAGAACTGTGGGAAAATCACAGAGGTCTTGTCATGCGAGTTCACTTTTTGGGGCTGTAGTGTGCGAGAGGCGAGCCCTGGACGTAAGTGAGAATGGCGTTCTGGAGGAAGCTGGCTCTCTGCGCCTCGTCCTCACGAATGCGCTGGATCTCTCCTTCTCGAATGCGCAGCCGCTCCAGCAGAGAGGAGATCTCGCTCTCTTTGTCCAGAAGGGCCTCTCTGTGGGCGGTGCTGAGAACTGATCCAAAACACAAACACAGTGTCAATGAGCCTGCAACACGCATCAGGTTACACACACACACACACAGAACAAAAACAAGTCTTGCAGTTAGCCTTCACTATGTGCAGTTAGTTACATAAACAATCCAGGTATTACAAGGCACTTTTATAAACTATTTGTTGCTGGCTGGGCAACGATTAATCACATCAAAAATAAAAGTGTGTTTGTGTACTGTGTGATCAATTTTTTAATTAATCCTAACTGACATTTATTTTTCTTGCAGGAATAATATCCATATGCCTCCAAACCCTCATAAAACCCTCTATCAGTGTGTGTGTGTGTGTTAGTGAATCATGTCAGAATATAACAAAAGGGGAAATTAAAATAGACGGATGTTTATTTTCATAAACACGTGAATTTTAGTAACAAAGTGAAGCAATCAAGAAAACAGTATTAGCTTCGCCCTAGTAACAGAAGGCTTTGCATATGAAGAACCAATCAAATTTCAGGGGAATTATGTAATGCATCATGCCACTTTTTGCCATGTTGGACTATTCTATAAAAACGGTTGTATTCTTTTGCCGTTGGGATTTGTCTGAGATTCTCCGGTCGTGATTAAAGCATATTCAAAGGCATTGTCTGGAGTCTGTCTAGTTAATGTAGCGCAGAAAGCTACAGGGGTTGGACAATGAAACTGAAACACCTGGTCTTACAACACAATAATTTGTTAGAATGGTGAGGGCCTCATACAGCACCAATTGACAGATAGAAGTCCTTCACAGTGACCAGAGGGATTATGAGCCGTTCCTCTTCCAGAACAGTGTCCAGGTCACTATATGATGCTGGTGGACTCGCTCCTCCAAAACACCTCAATAATATTCAGATCTGGTGACTGTGCAGACCATGGGAGATGTTCAACGTCACTTTCATCTTCATCAAACCCTTCTGTCACAAGTCTTGCTGTGTGTGTTGGTGCATGATCATGCTGATACACGGTTTGAGCATCAGGTGCTCATGATCCTCCAGAAGGGTTTGGTAGTCCTCGGCAGTGTCGTGTCCATCAAATACAATCAGGATTGTCATGATATTGGAGCTCAAACCATCACTGATCCACCCGTGCTTCACTCTGAAGATTGGCCGCCAGGCATATAGATGTGAAACCTCCAACATTGGCCAGTGTTTCAGTTTCATTGTCCAACCCCTGTAGTTGGTGAAGCTTACTAGACACTTTGATGGTGTTATAGGAAAAGAGACGAGACGTCGTCCGACTCAAAGCCAGTTGTCGACTGCAGTATAAAGATTATTAAGTGCCGATTGGAGGTGTGAAAGAAGGGAAAAATCTACCACAATTGTGTATAATTATTTTGTATTTATAAACACACATATGCATTTATATTATATATAAAATACATAAATTATCTCTAAATGTACATATACACACATGCAAGTATTTCTTAAATATATAAATACTTATGTGTATTACAAAATAATTATACACAGTGCACACACTTTTATTTTGGATGGGATTAATCGTTGCCCAGCACAATAATCTGCGTTTACCCTTCATCTCTCTCTCCAGAGCAGCGATCTTCTCCTTCAGGCCGCTCTGTGTGGTTCTCTCAGCCTGCAGGTGACCGATCTGCTCCTGAAGCTCCACGCGCACTCGCGTCACTTCCGACACTTTCTCCTGCTCTTTACCTGCAAGGTCCTGTGGTTAAGACACAACAAGAGGCCATTTACATTTATTGATTTAAAGGCACACTATGCAGGAATTCCATTTTTGTCAAACAGCGCCCCCTAGAGTCGCTGTGGAGTACTTGTATTTAACGTTACTGTCGTAAATACCACTCACGACCTGATACCCATTTGAAGCTGTTATATTAAAGGGGGCATATCATGCTAAATCCACTTTTTTAGCAGTTTGCAGTTTAACTGCTCAGGACAAACAAGGGACTCGAGAACAACCATCACAAAAAAAAAAAAAGAAAGAAAAAAGAAATGTATTTGTTTAAACCCCCCTTGTATGTTCTCTGAAACCACTTAGTTAAGAACTACTGCATTACAGCTACAGCTAGGTTAGTGTGTAGTGTGTGTGTGTGTATATATACACACATGTATGTGTGTGTGACTACATATACAGCAGTGGATCATCCAGGAAATGACACAGTATTAAGAATCAAGGGTATGTAAACTTTTGAATTTGATCATTTTAATAAATTCAGGAGGGGGGGGGGGTGTCTGAATGGACTATACATAAACATCTTTTATGTAAAATATCTTATTCAGCGCAATAATAAAAAAACATGCATTTCATATGATCCCTCTTATTTTGTTAAAACATTTAGCAGATTCTTCAAGGTGTATGTAAACATTTGAGCACGACTGTGTGTGTATGTGTATATATATATATATATATATATATACATACATACGTACACACACATAATGTATACACATAAACCTAGCTGTAGCTGTGAACATGCTGAGTGAACATACAAGGGGGTTTTAAACAAATGCATTAAAGCTAACACAACTAAAAACTATCTGGAACTTAATTATTAAAATTGGAATAATGATTCTAAAACTTTCATATCGATTTTAATCTATAATTAATTAGAATGATTACTAATTGAATCTATCATTACTCATAATTTCTCAGAATGTTTAATTTTTTGGTAACACTTGGCAACTCCAAATAAGGTTCACAGGTACAATAAGGTTAACATTAGTAAATGCATTAACAAACATGAACTAACGATGAGCAATGCATTAGTTACAGTGTTTGTTAATCTTTGTTAATGTTAGTTAATTTAAATACAGCTGTTCATTGTGTGTTCATGTTAGTTCACAGTGCATTAACTAATGTTAACTAATACAACCTTTGATTTTTAATAACGTATTAGTAAATGTTGGAATTAATATTAACTAAGATTAATAAATGCTTCATTCTTAGTACATGTTAACTAATGAACCTTATTGTAAAGTGTTACCAATTTTTTCATTACTCAGAATGTGCTCAGTGGGGGAGTCGCACAGGTTGAGAAGCTCAGTGGTCAGTACCTGCTGTAGCTCCTCTATCCTGCGGCGGAGCGAGTCCATCTCGATGTTCTGCTGGCCCACCCTGGCGTGCAGCTCAGAGACCGTTTGTTTCTGCTGGGTGCAGTGGTTCTGCGACTCGTCCCGAGACTGACGAACCGCTCGCAGCTTCTCCTCCAGGCTGATCAGGTGCTGCTGCTGCAGAGCCATCAGAAGAGCTTGCGGTTTTGAGGAACAAAAACCACCTGCTGATGTGGTTTAACAATTCAAGAAGTGTTTGCATACCTCCTCCAGTCGCACTTGATTTCGCACTTTCCCAAGCTCCTCCTCGGCTTGAGCTCTCTCGGTCACTAGAGACGCTTTCGCCCTGCTGAGATCCTACATGCAAAAGACAAACTATGACTCAAGTGCAAATGTGACTTATTAATGCACCATTAAAAACGATGATATATCAAAACCAATAAAAATGTCGACGTTTTGATTTTCAACTAAAAAACGGAAAGCACTGTGAAATCGACACACTCAGCATCTCAGTAGGCTGCTGCAGTTTTTAATACTCAGAGTTCAGTAGGCTGCTGCAGTTTTTAATACTCAGAGTTCCCCGTGAAAACAAGTACGCTGGCCGCATTAAAATAAAACATGCAATTGTGGACACTCAACCTTAGTTTTCAATTGGAATGAATAGTTCAATAAACAAGAAGGTAACAAGACGAGACTGACATGACACCTTCATAACCATGACATGATATGTTTTGAATATGAAGTAGGGTTTACGACAACTGTCATTAAGTGTCTTTCGCTCAATAATGACATTTTGAATGCAAATATGACATTGTTTAAGATGTCTTTGTTATGACATCTTGACATAAACCAATACATCATAACCTGTCAGTGTCTTTGTCATGACAACTTGACATTAATGAAGTTAAACTGTCGAGTGGTTGGCTTTCACATTGGCTGTCATGAGGCATTAGAACTGTGTCATGAATATTTTTCGTGACCTCAACTACAGTGGTACACATTGAATTTGTCATTAAAAAGTTATAATGGCTTCATGACAGCCAATGTCAAAACCAACCAGCTGACAGTTTAATGTAATGTTAACCCATAAAGCTAGGTGCTTTCTTAAGTTTGATCACTAATCTGCTATGTCATGTTTATGACAGGTTGTGTTGTCTTAGTAATGTCAAGTTGTCATGACAAAGACACTGACAGGTTATGATGTATTGGTTTATGTCAAGGTGTCATAAAGGTGTCTCAAACAATGCCATATTTGCATTAAAAAAGCCATAACTGAGTGAATGACACTTAATGACAGTTGTCACAAACATGCATAAAACTTCCTTCATATTCATAACATATGTCATGATTATGAAGGTGTCATGTCAGTCTTATGCACACCCCTTCAAGTAAAGTATTTTCATTATTTACTCTCTTTCCAAAACTTAATGCTGTTTAGTTTTTGCAAGGAACACAAAAGTGGACATAAAAAGCATTAAATAAACTATAAAAGTGTTGATTGTGACTGCTGTGTCATATTACCATAACCATATACGAGTTTGGAACGAGACGATTACATAATGACACATTGCTGATGTGCTGCAGTGATTATGTATTTTTGTATGAAAAGCATATTAGCACTAATGGTTTCATCTACCCGAAGACAAATATTTTTTTAATGGGTTTTGGTTAAATGTCTGAAATAAGATCTGTGGTGAACACAAGCTCAAGATATTTACACCTTTTACTCTACAACATAAAATACATCAGTAATACCTCCCTACCAGGGATGCGGGACGCAAACTAGCTTTACGCTATATGCCCCTATGTACACAGCATCGGTTGTCAAGTGTAACAATGCTTAGTGTATAGTCCCTGTTAAATAAACAAATAAAATAAAAAATTAAAATACTGATTTTTGTTTACTTGTCTTCAAAAAGGCTGTTGGCTAAATGGGACTACAGAGGTTGCGGGATCATCTACTCACTAGTCTCTTTCACAGCCTCATTGTGTTATGGCTGTGTCTGAAATCTCCACTCAAACCACTACTCCCTACCCCCTATTTGTAGGGGGTAAGGAGTAGAGCACTATATAGTGAGCTCACCAGCATAATAGAAACACCACTTTCGGACACTACTCGATCGTCTCTCGGTGCCGTTGATTACGTCATTGCTGTCGCCAATCCACCAATCAGCACAATGCATGATGGTATGTAGGGCTTGGGTTATTCAAAATGCATTCTGGGATACATTGAGTGGACTATATAGGGAATAATAATCATCACTATACATTCAGACAGCACTACAAAATGGCAAGCTCCCTGTATAGTCCACTATATAGTGAGTAGTGGGAGATTTCGGACACAGACAATTTTTTAAAAAAAGACTGAAAGAGTTATGGGAAGCTGAATGGTGATGTTGAAATCTTGACCGTGGTGTAGTTCGTTCGTTTTTTAATTCTGGAGAACGTATTCAGACTTAATTTGTGAAGATTATACATGTAAGCATGTAAGAATCATAAAGTTTAGAGCTTATTTTCTGCAATAATCTAAAAGCCAATGGACGGATCCTATTGGAGTTTTGTTGAAGGAAACATGGTCATGCCAACTTATGGTTTGGCCTACAAAAATACATAATCACTGTAGCGCTCTATATTTCATTAATCTTGAGGTTAGTTTTGGGAAAAATCTTGTCTACTTCTTCTAATTGGATCCGCTGTCCCTCCAGTTTGAGGATGCGTTCTTGAAGAGCTCTTTCACTTTCTTCCTTGTGCCTTGTCAGGTGATCCACCTGGAGAAAAAAAGGATAATTTATGTTTAAAATACAAGTAAACCTACAGTAAAAATCTCTGGGTTTCACATCTTCACCTCTTTCTGTCGCAAACTGTCCACGTCTTCAAGTGCCTGCTTGGATCTTCTCTTCTCCATGTCCAGCCGTTCTAATGGGACAAAGGAAACATTCCCAATTTAAAACCAATCTGAAACACAATCTATTGTACCCGAGCTGGAAGTCATGTGACACCTTCAGTTTGGGCGAGTCGCAGCTTGAGTTCAGCCGTGGTGTTTGTGAGTTCCTGCTTCAGCTCGAAGATCTGATCCTGTTGCGTTTTACATCTGCGTTCGCTCTCCTCCAGCTGTGCGTTTTTAAGGTTCAGGTTAAATCACACACACTCAACACTCTCCATCATATGCAGTGCTTCGTCTCTGTACCTTGTTCCGAAGCTGGAGGTTCTTCTCTGACACACTGTTCACCTCCTTCAAAAGCTTGGCTTCCCTCAGAGAGCTATCCTACAAACCAAAAATCATTAGAAATTACCATAAATTAATACAAAGTTAAATGATCTAGTATTATATCGTTTCATCCAAAAAACTCTGGATTTGCCAATTATTTTTTTTTTTTTGAAGGAATTCTCTTATGCTCAGCAAGGCTGCATTTATTTGTTAAAATACGTGAATTTCAAAATGTAATTTATTCCTGTGATCAAAGCTGAAATTTCAGTGTTGTACGTCACACGTAGGCTCACTATTGGCCGACGCTGGTCATGTGTGTGATGCGTGTGATGTACAACACTGTTACACTACGTGAAATCTCGAGGCCCACAGAGAAGGAAAAGAATAGTTAAATAAAATCATTTTTGCGCACAAAAAGTATTCTCGCTGCTTGATAAACTTAAGACTGAGCCACTGTAGTCACTCGGACCATTTTAACAATGTCTTTCATAACTTTTCTGGCCCGGCAAGTTTCAATCCCTTAGAAGCCTATGAAGGAGTGATGCAGCTCTCAGATTTAATCAGAAATATATTAATTTGTGTTGCAAAACGAAACGAAAGTCCAAAACATGAGGGTGAGAAAGTACTGACAGAATTTTCATTTTGGGGTGAACTAACCCTTTAAAGGGATAGTTCACTTTGAAATTAATTTTTTAATATGTTTTAGCTTACCTCAAGGGCATCCAAGATGTAGGTGTCTTTGTTTCCACAGCATTTTCAATTTTGACATTTTTTGGTCAAACCGTTGTTGTCTGTCAGTCATACACTGGAGGCTAAGGGGGTCCACCTCAAAGAGCATGCACAGAGAAGTCCAAATTAAACATGATTTAATGACTCGTAAATGTAAGTACACATTGATGGCCTAAGACACGAAACGAGCGGTTTGTGTGAGAAAACTAACAGTATTTATATCGTTTTACCTCTTGTAATCATAGCCATGACAAAATGATCTGACGGCACGGGCGCTTCGGTCTGCGCATGCGTCGGAAGTGATCGTTTGCACGCCTACGTCACTCTTTGTTTATACAGAGATTTCTGAAGTTTTACCTTTGACTAAACATATTTAGATATACGGGAAACCGCAATGGAAGACGATTTGGGTATATCTAAATATGTTTAGTAAAAGGTAAATCTCCGTGTAAATATTGAGTGACGTCACACCCAAGCGATCACTTCCGGCGTAACATTGAACTAATTCAGTTCGGTTCAGTTGGACATTGAACAACTGATTCAGATCACTGTGATTACACGAGGTAAAAACGATATAAATACTGTTGGTTTTCTCACACAAACCGCTCGTTTCGTGTCTTAGGCCATCAATGTGTACTTACATTTACGAGTCATTAAATCATGTTTAATTTTGACTTCTCTGTGCATGCTTTTTGGTGGACCCCCTTAGCCTCCAGTGTACGACTCATAGACAACAACGGTTTGACTGAAAAACGTCAAAATTGAAAGTACTGTGGAAACAAAGACACCTACATCTTGGATGCCCTTGAGGTAAGATAAAACATACCAAAAATTAATTTTAAAGTGAACTATCCCTTTAAGCAGAACTAAATGAAACAATCAAAAGATGAACCTGCAACATGGTGTAAAAACAGTGCACTGGATGTTTCAGAATACCTCCTGCTCTTTCTTGATCTCTCTGGACTGTCTGTCTCTGAGCTCGGTTTTCTCCATTTGAACTCGAGTCAGCAGCTCACCCAGGTCATGAGTCTTCTGCTCCGACAGAGCAAGAGCAGCCTCCGTCATCTGCAGTCTTGAACAACACCACAAACACACTTTACCTTCGTGAAACATCCCAAAGTACAAAAAATAACAACTTAACTAGAACATGAATGGATGCCTACTTGGCTGTGAGAGAATTCACAGATGATTTCTGCTCACTCAGTGCTTCTTTTAACTGCTCTAGACGCATCGATGAATTTCTGCAAGATATCCAAAAACCACATGCTGTCATCATTCGATCATTCAATCACCCAAAAAGCAGGTTTGGTTCAACTTAGTAACACCAACCTGCTGCTTCTTCCCATCTCATCTTTCTGTCTGTCAATGGTATCCATGAGACTAAGAAACTTCAGGCCACATGGAGAGAAGGGCTGTTAGTTGTCAATCCACCCACAGTTAAAGCGAATAATCCCAGCCACCCTCACCTGCCGGCCCTTCTCCTCCTTTAGGAGCTGGATCTCTTTGGTGAGCACTTGAGTCCTGCTCCGGCTGTCTCGAAGTGTGGACTGCCTGTCTGCGTTGTGATTCATGGACTGTTCTGGGAATAAGAATAAGACACGAATTTAACACCGCCATGTTAATGTTGCTCTAAAGCCGCTCTCTGTCTGCTCTATTTGTTTTTTTATAAAAATTCTTTGTATTAAAGCTGCAGTAAGAGATAAGAAAGCAGATTGGACACACACTTGTAGCCAATCAGCAGTAGGGGGCGTGTCCACTCATTATGGGGGAGGAGAGAGAGAAAGTGAGGAAGATTTGAAAAAAAAAAGACTGTAGAAAGATAAATGGCTGAGAGACATTATAAAAGAGAAAAGCACATCACTGGAAAAAAAGGGTTATGATCAGGCAAGAGCTTCAGGACACGTGTTATTATTAGAAAAGCTTTCCAGTGCTGGAGAGACTTAAAGGAGTAGTTCACTTTTAAAAAAACTTTTGCTGATTATTTACTCATCCCCATGTCATCCAAGATGTCCATGTCTTTCTTTCTTCAGTCGAAAAGAAATTAAGGTTTTTGATGAAAATTTTCCAGGATTTTTCTCCATATAATGGACTTCAATGGGAACCAAACGGTTCAAGTTCAAAGGGCTTTAAACGATTCCAGACGATGAATCAAGCGAAATCAAGCGGGTCTTATCAAGCGAAACGGTCGCTCATTTAATAAATAAATAAAAAGTTTAAGTTTCATAAGCACAAATGGTCGCCTTCTCGTGACTCTCCTCTTCGAACTCATTAAATCATCAAAACGAACAAATCTTTTCCTGAGTTAACTTGTTCATTTCGTTCGTTGAATGAACCAAATGACACAAAAAAAGATTCGTTCATTTTGATGAACGAGTTCAAACAGGAGAGTCACAAACGCACATCACAGAACAGAGCAAGGCGACCATTTGAGCTTATAAAACTTAAACTTTATTTTTGTTTTTAAATGAGCGATCGTTTCGCTTGATAAGACTCTTATTCATCATCTGGTGTCGTTTAAAGCCCTTTGAAGCTGCAGTGAAACTGTCTTTTGGATCTTGAACCGTTTGGTTTCCATTGAAGTCCATTATATGGAGAAAAATCCTGGAATGTTTTAATCAAAAACCTTAATTTCTTTTCGACTAAAGAAAGAATGACATGGACATCTTGGATGACATGGGGGTGAATAAAATATCAGCAGAAGTTTTTGTAAAAGTGAACTACTCCTTTAAGCAGGAAGGCTTGAAAACAGACGCAGAGATTGTGTTGTTTCTGCTCCATGTGTGACTACATTGGTTTTACTGTGTTTCACAGAATCAAGATCTGCTGTTGTTGTAATGTAAGCTACAGTAACAAGACAGTTTTGAGTGTCATTGTTTGTCTGGAGCTGCTGGTGACTATTTCTTGCTTGTATACTCTTGTGTACTGTATGTAAGTTAATCATTTTTACTATTCAGTACTGCACCTTTACAGCAAGACACTACAGGTAAAACCATTGTTTTTCAGCCATGTGTCAAGTTTTGAGATTTTGGGCTATTTTGCTATTTTAATATCTTCTTTCAGACTAGTAGAAAGAAAACATCCAAAGTAAACATTTAAGTGTTGTGTGTCTGTAAATTTCAATTACAACACATTTCGGTAAAAAGCATTTTACAGTTTTATGCCAATCTATATTCTGAATGTTTTTGCAGAGGAGTTTGATCATTTATATAGTACTTTATTCCTAAAATCATTATAAAACAGTATTTTCTGATTTATGCAATCCTCTCTGTAAAAACCTTGAATGTGTAAACAAAATGAAACAAAAATTTTGAACCCAGCTTTATCCAGTGTTCAGATCTCTGTACTGAAAATGTATGCAAAAATATTATTGCCTTAACATTTCAAAAACCTTATAATACAAAACAATTGTCTTAATGTGATTAATCATCCAGGGAGAGTATGGTGAGATCTACCCTATTCACCTGTAGTGTCTTGCCTTAAATGTGTGTAACATCTGCGGTTGAGAATCAGCCTCACCGATGGCTCTGAGCGTGTCACTGGGAATGTTGTTTCCAGCCATCTCCAGTTTGACCAGTGTGCGGTTCTGCTGCATTGCCTCCAGCAGAGATCGGCCTCCCAGCAGCCCCAAGTTGTTCCATCTGACGTCTGCAAACACATCACACTCGACTTATGATTTTGAACTATACTTTTATAGACACTGCAGTCAAAATGAACCATTTCTAGAACAGTGGATCTCAACATTTTGATTTCATTGTTTATTTGAAGGCCCTCCTCATTCACAATTTCTACACAATAAATACATTTTAGAGCTTGGCATAACTAGAAATATGTATATTATTCGTTATGAAAAAATAACGAATAATATACCTATACCAAATAATAATAAAAATCTTGATTTCTAGTTGTTTTAGCTTATTTTCATGGTTATTTGAAATACTTATAAGTTATCTTGAGGCCGGCTGAGAGCCACTGTTCAACAGTAATAATTGTAGAGATGGCCATCAATAGAAAAATTAACATGCTTTTCAAGACTTTTCAAAATGTAATCATTTCACATTATTGTTTCCAGGTCAGAAATAATCTTTTTAAAATTATTTTTCATGTCTGCACAAATGACGTCATGGACTTTAGATGTTTAGATCTATGATAATTAAGTTTTACCACAAAGGCTGTAATGAATTAATAACATACATGTGTGATGTTATAAAGATTTCTATTTCAAATAAATGCTGCTATTTTGATCTTTCTATTAATTAAAGAATCCAGAATAAAAATAATAATCAGAGTTTCCATAAAAATATGAAGCAGCACAACTGTTTTCAACACTGATAATAATCAGAAATGTCAGATCATCATATTAGAGTGATTTCACAAGGATCATGTAACACTGAAGACTGGAGTAATGATGCTGAAAATTCAGCTTTAATCACAGGAATAAATTACATTTTACTATATATTCAAATAGAAAATATTTATTTTAGATTTTCTTCAATGGGACATTTCAGTTACTAATTTTTTTTTTTAAAAGTTAGACCTGTTAACATTCATAGAAAGCATATTAAATATATTTAAATGATTAGCCAGATTTATTAATAAAGATATGGATACAGACAATAACCCATATACTGAGAAATATTGCACCCACCACACAGTTGGTTTAAAAAACGAGCGACTGGCATCTTCTTGCTAAACAATTACACTATTTATCAGCCTCAAAGAAGTGGGACAACAACATCAGAACAACACACAGTGCTGGTTGACAGACAACACTGAGTGTCTATTGTGTTGTTTCACTCACCCAGCTCTTGCAGAGTGCTGTTCCTCTTGAGCGCCACACACAGCGCCGCGGCCCCCTGGTGGTTCATCTGATTGTTGCGCAGGTCGAGCTGGGTGAGAGAGGTGCTGGACGCCAGACCTTCACAAAACATGGAAAATCCTTCCTCCCACATTCCCAGAGCATTCCACTCCAGCACAAGTCTCCAGGCAAAACAGAAACAATCATACGATATTTTACAATATTTACAACAGAACTAAATCCTAAAAGATTTTTCGGAGATTAAATGATGGTGGCAAAACCCTTTAAGACTAATTGCACTTGCAAAAATTACATTTTTAGAAAACAAATACATATGCTCAAAATTAGTATAAAATTCTAAATAATAAGAGTATTAGGGATCAAACTAAAATAATAAACATAGGCACTATGATAAAATAGTAACGCTTCCTTTTACAGTACAGTACTTACAGTGTACATACCTAGAACGTACTGGCTAATATAAGGTAAGTACATGGAAAGAAATTCAGGTTTTTGATGAAAACATTCCAGGATTTTTCTCCATATAATGGACTTCAATGGGAACCAAACGGTTCATGGTCCAAATGAGAGTTTCAGTGCAGCTTCAAAAGGCTTTAAACGACACCAGACGATGAATAAGGGTCTTATCAAGCGAAACGATCGCTCATTTCAAAAATAAATAAAATAGTTTGAGTTTTAGGGGTAGGTTCAGGGTAAGTACCTAGTTATTACCCAGTAATTGTAATTACTAAAATAAGTACTGAGTATGTACATGGGTAACTGGACTGTAAAAGGAAGCGTTACCGTTAAAATAATACATTTTAACTGCTGTGCTATGACATGGTCATTTTTGGTACTGAATCAAAATTGTCCCTATTTGCACAAATTCATTTTTTTGTGTGCCAGATTCATAGTTGCCTGTAAATAAAAACATTGCCAGTGTATTATTTTAATTAAAAAGTAAAACTCTCCACTTGATGTGATGAAATCCTCTTACTTTAGATTTAAATGTTAGATAATATAGAAATGTGCGTTCAAATTAAGACACATAAACGGTTTAGAAACTTTCAGGAAAATCAATCGTTCGAATAAACCAAACCATTATAAACGAATATTAAAAGTCCCTCACCTGCGCAGCGTCTTGTTCCTCACTAATAACTGGCCCAAAGCCTCAGCTCCTGTTCCTCTCATGTTGTTGCCCTGAAGAGAAAGCATGTCTTTAGGAAATACATTATAAACTAAGTATACATTTAAAAGCAAGAGGCAAACCAGTAAAATATGTACATATATTAATACACAGTTTAAATTCACCTTCAGGTCCAAAACTTTCACTGTGGTGTTGGAGCAAAGCCCATTGAGAAGCAGCTTGGCACCTGTGGATGGCAGGAACAGTGTGAGGGGTTTTGAGTGTTAAAGGAGTAGTTCACTTTTAAAAAAATGTTTGCTGATAATTTACTCACCCCCATGTCATCCAAGATGTCCATGTCTTTCTTTCTTCAGTCGAAAAGAAATTCAGGTTTTTGATGAAAACATTCAAGGATTTTTCTCCATATAACGGACTTTAATGGGAACCAAACAGTTCATGGTCCAAATGAGAGTTTCAGTGCAGCTTCTAGTGGCTTTAAACGACACCAGACGATGAATAAGGGTCCTATCAAGCGAATCGATCGCTCATTTCAAAAATAAATAAAAAAGTTTTGAGTTTTATAAGCACAAATGCTCGCCTTGCTCTGTTCTGTGATGCGCGTTCGTGACTCTCCTGTTCGAACTCATTCATCAAAATGAACGAATCTTTTTTCGAGTCATGACTCGAAGGGTCCTAGATAAGTCCCTTATTCATCGTCTGGTGTCCTTTAAAGCCACTTGAAGCTGCACTGAAACTGTCTTTTGAACCTTGAACTATTTGGTTCCCATTGAAGTCCATTATATGGAGAAAAATCATCAAAAACCTTAATTTCTTTTCGACTGAAGAAAGAAAGACATGGACATCTTGGATGACATGGGGGTGAGTAAATTATCAGCAAAAGTTTTTTTTTTAAAGTGAACTACTGCTTTAATTTTGCAACTGGAGCTTGAGGGAAATAGTTTTAAAGTTTAGCGTTGATCAATTCGCCGTTTCATGTTGTATTTTTATTGGCTAGTCACCAGATGTAGGTCGTAGCAGCAAACACACTGCGAGATGATCATGATAAAGTTCTGACTGTCTGAATATTATCACAGGCTATCTTTGGTCATAAGACCGTGACATAAAATTAAGAGCCACAACCACAGAAACCGCCACGATTCGTCATCCTCAGTCTGGGACAGCCAAAAATCATACAATGTGTACCGGGAATAAAAGATCCATGCTTCGTTTTTAGATTTTGAGCAAATATCACAAAACGGTCCAAAAACAAGTCCAGGTCATATTTCACCCAAAACCAAAAGAAAAAAACGTATCTTATAAAGCGCATTTATATATAGTTTAATTTATAATAATTTGTATTCATTTATTTTTAGGGCTGTCAAACGATTAATTGCGATTAATTGCATCCAAAATAAAAGTTTTTGTTTACATAATATGTGGGTGCACTGTGTATAATTATTTTATATATATAAATACACACACATACATGTATATTTAAGAAAAAAATATTATTTATATAAAAATATTTATATATAATATAAATTATATATAAATCTATCTGTAGTATATTCATGAAAATATTTCTTAAATATATACAAGCATGTGTGTGTATTTATATATATAAAATAATTATACACAATGCACCCACATAAATTATGGAAACACAAACTTTTATTTTGGATGCGATTAATTGCGATTAATCGTTTGACAGCCCTATTTATTTTGTATTGTGACTATTTTCATGCCACAATTTACTGATAAATTGTAATTCATGCAGATCTTACTAAACAGTCATTTTTACAATAGCCAAAAAATGTATCTAAATAAAAACATTTTTTTGCTTTATGCAATACACAATTTCTTATTTTCCGTTTCTTGAGATTTTCAGGATTTTTCTGCGAGTTACCTTCCTCGCTGAGCATGCAGTCGCTGAGGATGATCTCGGTGAAGAGCGTGTCGTTCTGCAGTGCTCTTCCCAGCACGCCGCAGGTGTCCACGCTGATGCTTTGCCCGCTCAGGTCCAGTCGACAGACGCCCGTCACCGTCCTCGTGTCGTGCAGCTGAGCCAGCACTGACTCCTGAGTGTCGATTCCTCCCTCCTTACACAGCCTCTGGTACGACCTCCTGAAGTCCTCCATGACCTCCGTCACCTCTCACTGGGCTGTGGAGAAAAGAAAATGTAAAACACAACAGGAGAGAATGTTATTGAAATGGTCCATCAAGTGTCATCAAAATGAATTACAATTTTGTATTTTAAACTGTTTCTGCCTGGTTCATTGATTAACCAATAACTATATAAACTCTATATTACTGTCCTTTATATGGCATTGAGTTTTTGGTTACACTTTAAATGTATCTACATCAAAAATGTTAGGTACAACGTACCTCTTGTGTTCATGTTG
This sequence comes from Pimephales promelas, assembly GCF_016745375.1. The sequence goes on along the minus strand of NW_024121854.1, from coordinate 466,365 downwards.
TATTGCAAAACACTTTTGCAGGTAAGGTTAGGGGCAGGTATGTAGGTATTGGTAGGTTTAAGGGTGGGTTAAGGGGTAAGGGAAGGTCAACATTGTTAATATAGATTTAATTACACAGATATAATCCTTACACAATGTACAAACCTGTATGTACACAGTAAGTGCATAGTATCAAATGATTAATTTAAATCTTAGTATATAGCAGTTAAAGACACTTAATGTAAAGTGTGACCGATTTATTATTATTATTATTATTATTCACAACAAATTCAAGACGGTTAAAAAAGAGCAGAGTAACAGTCAGTTAACTAACGACAAAGTACTGGAATATTTACTAATCTCTTCTCCCAAAATCAATGCTTATTAGACCAAAAATATAAATAAATGGTAATGAATATATTATAATTTATTTCCCGTTTGTGATAAGAGGGCTAAAGAAATAAATAAACATCTTCAAGCATATATACCGGTGCGTTGTTTTCATTTACTTGCAATCGAGTCTTACATGTGCAAAAATCATTTGCGCGCAACATTCGGTTTACAAGAGATGAAGAGTCATAAAATGACAACTAACCTTTCTTTCTGCCGTCAAAATGCATAACTTTATTCAGGGTTGTGGCAGCAGATGTTTGTTCAGCCTATCTTCACTATTGTTTCGTTTGACAGTTTAAAGCATCCAGGAAGAGAAACGACTTCCGGTTTGAAACTGCAGAATTGAGGGAAATGTAGTTTTAGATGAGTCAAATATTGCGGTAAATTTCAAGAGGCTAGGCAACTTAGCAAGATTTTCGTGTATCACAAAAGGGAGAAAATATAATCTATATAATAATAACAAGTGTCTATAGCTATTAAACGTTGTTTGACAAAGTGAAACTTTTTTTTAGATGTAGTTCTATGTTGACTGTTAGGCTGACTGAAGATGAACCCTCATTCATCATATTTTATTTTACTTTTTTAAATATTTTCAATAATTAGCATGTAGCTTAGTACATGAATAAAGATAACTTTTTTTAACCAATATAGCTTACCGTCCTCACCACTAAGAGTAAATCGAAGCATTTATCTACTGTACAAAACAGATTGTGATACCGAAATGATATAACAATATTCATAATTTATCTTACATGTACAGTTGTGAATGATTGTGATAAAGACACCCCAAGCTATTAGTGGCGAAAATTAGTGGTCCTGTGTCAAAATATGGCTAATCGATGTCACCAGTTTTCTGAATTCTGACAGCTTTATGATTTCTTATAATTAGTTTGTGAGCCAAACTGATCTTGGTTTAATAGGCCTACTTTAAAAAAGCACACTAATAAAAATAGTAAACTACTGAAAATAGCACAGATCAAAACAATTTTCTAATTGTACTTAATATTTTCACAAACTGAAAATATACTTTACTGTATATATTAGGCTAATATATTTATATAATTTATAATAATATAATTATAATATAATTTAGTCACGTGGTATGCAAGACGTGTGTTTTTTCAGAAGACCGTTTAAAATTGTGCGCAAAACAATTCCGCACCATGTTTAGGCCGTCTATATTACATACAAACATACTGACAACATTGAAAGCATAAGTACATGTTCTTCGTGGATAAGTAGAAGAAGAGCCCGCGAACAAGTAGCATCAGTTTAACTACTCGCCAGAGCTCAGCCAATCAAATTTAGGAAATGACTGGTAAGTAACATTAAATTTAGATTATCAAAATTATACGTTAAATTTCTCTGACAAGAAACAAGGTTTTCGTATTGTGTATTTAGTAGCCTACATAAACACAAATTAGTACAAATTGTATAACGTTACCGAGTGTTCAACTAAATTTTAACGGTTGTTTTTAAAAGTAGATCCTCGTTGGCGGTTAACGTTAACGTACATACACTGACTGGAAGATGTTTCTTTATTCCTTTATGATTTCAGTTTTTTAATGCCTTACGTTAAGATTTTGTGGTATACTGTATGTGAATCACGCTGTTTTTAATCTATATTGTTTACCGTAGAACTAAGTAACCACAAAGAGTAAACAAAGTAAATTTTATCAATAAATACAGAAATATATATATATATATATATATATATATATATATATTATACAAGGCAAATGATAATTAATGTGTTCAATAAAGCAGCAAACAAATTTGCCCTCCCTAGTTGTTGTAGGATATTGATAATCTCGATGATTAATCTAGAAACCTGAACATCTGTCTCCTGTTTTAAACTCTTGGAGGCTGAAAGAAGGAGAGGCCGTAAAAACAAAGCTCGGCACGCTGAACAAACTGTAATTTCTAGAAGCTCTGTTTTACCTGATCTGCTTTAAACTGTGTATCCCTTGCTTTTATTAGGTATGGATACCTTGAAACAACATAAGGATCTATGGAAGGTCTATAGGGAGGAACTACCCAGCAGCACTCAACAGTAAATAGTTTTATTTTATTCACTGCTTACACAGACTTTCATGCCTGCAGTTATATATATATATATATATATATATATATATATATATATATATATATATATAAAGTTTACTCACTTTAGGTGTCTAAATATCTAAAAATACAGAAGAGTTTTGGTTGGACGATCATATATTGAATTTCTATAATGCAGGCAAATAAAGCTAGCATATAATTGTGTTTTCATTGTAATTAGCGTAATATTTTGACCTACGCCAAGCCATATATAAAAATTAGCATATTACAGGATTTATGCTTTGTTAAAGAACTGCTATGTGTGATTATAAATCACTTAGCTGTGATTAGGGGTGGTGTTTTAATCAGTAACTTTTCCAGCTCGTTTAGGTTAGTGGTCGAATACTCATGGTACCATGCGCTTTCATGATAAATTATATAAATTACTATTACACAGTGGAATGGATGACACTCTGTTGTTAAATATCAGTGTTTCAGTGTTACCCTTATTGCACGTTATTAAAAATAAAAGTGAAAAAAAGCTTCTTCTTTTTTAGCTTTTAACATCAGCATGAAAATAAATGGGAAACGCTTTTCCATTTTAGAAGTTTCTAAACATAGAAGTTTTAATTATTTTTCCAATACAAATGCAGTGATTATTTGATAGTTTCATTTTAATAATTTATCAAATTGCGTTTTCCTCCCTTGCCCACACAACTCTATCAGAACAAATATGTTACCTTTTTTAGGTTAAGAGAGTCTCTTTATTAACTACACAAAAAAATGCTACAAGTTTTTCTAGAAAATTTAGAACAAACAATGTGCATCAGGTGTGTTTAGCTTTTTTATGTGTTTAATTAATTTATGAGGCCACTTCGCCATTTATTATCTTGTTATGTTGCAATACTATTACATTCTGTGCAGACAATTAGCTTATTTTGTTGTAAAAATGTGCTGCTAAACGTCACCATACAGTAGTGTTGTATTGTGCCACGTTTCTCACCGACACGCACTCGTAAACTCTGGGCTTAAAGAAAATTCAGAGCTTCCCCACTTGTATTTACCACTTTGTGGTGACATTCATATGGGTTCAAGACACATTTAGAAAGTACTTGCAATTGCTGTTTGCTCCACAGGGCGTCTCTGTCACTGTCTCAAAACCTACTTCTGCTCCTCTGTATTCCCTCTGTCTTTCTTTTTCTCCATGCATTTGCTGGTAATGGTCATTTTGATAATCAATGTTGAATCACAGCTGCTGTATGACTCTTTACATACATATTTTCCCTCTCTTCTCCATTAAATCTTTAGTTTTGCAGACCGGCGGAGTGTCCGTGTCTTGGAGTCATTGAAGTCGAGTCATCTGAGTTCAATGAAATCGTTCTTCAAGCAGCGTTCTGTGATATCCAAACCCAAAAGACGAGCATGTGACCGAGTCTCAGCGATCTCTATGAGTTTTGATGAGTTCTTCTCCTCTCTGAAAGAAGCGACAGGCAAAGACTACCAGAGAAGTGACGTGGAGGAGTTATTCAATGAGGCCAGTTATCTTCAATTTGTGGTTATTTACTTTAACTTGTCAGGAAAAAACAAGCTTAGGTCAGTTGTGGACATCGGTGTTTAAAGGGGTCATGAACTGGCTTTTTCAGTTTTATTATATTGCTGTCTGAGGTCAACTTATTACGTTCTCTTGGTTTTTACATTCAAAAACATCAAAATTAATAAGTAATAGGCTATTTTGTACTCTAGTTTTGAGCCTAGCTGAAAAACGCTGGGTTTTTATGGGCGTCTCGGACTGAAGACTTGGAAGTAAACGCCCACTGATGTGAGTGGAGAACAGTTTTGCATATTATAACGAGTTTCGACTCATCCGTCGGTGCACGTGGGGGGAATTGTTTTCCATTTTGGAAAATGGCAACCGGAATGATTCGCCCATACATGTTCGACCCAGAGTCTGTGTGTTGCACCATTCTTGTCAGATCCAATATAGACGGCACTGCAAATCCAGTCTTGTTCACAAAACAATCCTCAGTGAAATGAAGCGAACAGACGGATAATGTTTTACCTCATCAGCTGGAACGGCATTAAAAATAAAGTTTATCCATGCAGTCCTATTGGAATCCAGAGGAAGCTTACACAGCGACTGTCTTCTTCCACAACCAGGCGCTGCACAATATTCTGTATTGCTCGGTAGCTCGATCCGGTTTGTCATCACGAGGTAGGCATCTATGTTATTTAGCTATGCGTATAATGCACGAATCGGTGGGCGGGGCTAACGGCTGTGTTGAAGTAGGCGTTGATCTTCTCCTGCGGGGGTGGTGTTTTATCCTCTTTGACGTCATAGTTCCCCTCTGTTTGCTGAGGCTGGTGTCAATAAAAGCTTTTATTGAACTAACAAGGACGTTTTCAGTTCTGAAACTTACAGGATATTCTTATGACCTCTTAGATGTCAAAAGCTCAAGGAGAATTTGATTTCTCATCGACTCTTTAAAACACAACTTGCTATGCCTGTCTTTTCATGAGGAGAGTTACATGTGCCTGTTTGGGCTCTATTATATGACCAGCTATCATTTCAGAATGTCTTCTTTTGTACAGATGGACATCTCTTGCGATGGTCGTGTAGGATGGCAAACGTTCCTCACCTTAATGTTTCAGCATTACAATCATATCATAGACGCGATGCAGGCATTTGAAAATGTACCCATCTCACAGCCTTTAATACGCCACTGTACCTATAACAAGGTGACAGCTGACAACTTTATGCAGCATTTTTAACTTTGTGGCCATTAATTATGTTGCCTTGTCAAAACCACATGTTATTACTGTTATTATTCAGTCTGTCTGTCTGTCTGTCTGTCTATCTATCTATCTATCTATCTATCTATCTATCTATCTATCTATCTATCTATCTATCTATCTATCTATCTATCTATCTATCTATCTATCTATCAGCTTTTTCTATCTACCTGTGTCTGTCTATCTATCTTAGGGCTGTCGAACAATTAATCGCATTCAAAATAAAATTTTGTGTTTACATAATATATGTGGGTGCACTGTGTATAATTATTGTATATATATAAATACACACACACATGCTTGTATATATTTAAGAAACATTTTCAAGTATATACTGTCAAAGTGTCTGGTTGTGTTTCCCTTGTTTAGCACTAGAGGTCCTCATTCTCACTGTGTCCTTCACGTTTAACTGCATTTCCCAGCATTCTGTCTGTCACAAACACATACACAGGGAACAGATATCCAAGAGCAGCAGTTCATTGGTAGGGTAATCCAAATCTCATAGTCAGCCAGGCAAGGGTCAAAATCTAATAAAGCAGTCCAATGATAACGGGGAACAGCTGAGTGCAATGAGCTGATGAGTGATAGTGAGTGACAGACAGAATGCTGGGAAATGCAGTTAAATGTGAAGCACACAGTGAGAACGAGGACCTCTAGTGCTAAACAAGGGAAACACAACCAGACACTGTGACATATACTGTATATATAGATTTATAAATAATTTATATTATATATAAATATTTTATAAATAAATAATATATTTTTTCTTAAATATATACAAGCATGTGGGTGTATTTATATATATATATATATATATACACACACAAAATAATTATACACATTGCACCCACGTATATTATGTAAACACAAACTTTTATTTTGGATGCGATTAATCGTTTGACAGCCCAAATATATATCATTTTATTTTTGTTTTAGTCTCTTAGAATATGCGTAAAAAAAATATTATTTCACTGTCTTTCTACTATTCTAATTACTCACTCGTTACATCAGCGAGAGCCTATCACACGTGTCTTGGCTTTGAGTCAGTCTCCACCTATGCATTACATCAGCGTCGGCAAGAGAGGAACTCTCGTTGTGTGGAACAGTGATCTGAACAACATGAAACCACTGGAGGTGACATATTAACATTTAATGCACATGATTAAATGAGTTTCAAAAGCTTCATGAGTCCAAAACCTCTCCTTCATCCCTATAGATGAATGTAGGCCGCTTTAATAAAAGGCAAAAATCCATCCCAAAGTTCCAGGAATGGACCACCGATGCTGTCTACATGGGAAATGTTCACAAGATGGCTGTGTCAACCCTGAGCAGGGGCATCCACTTCTTTGACGTTACCACTACATTTGGTTCTGAGCAGGTTCATTTGTTTGGTATGAGCCAACAAATCTGCTAGATGAAGTAGTTTGCTTTTCTGCTTACATTTTGACCTTGTTGTCTTCTTCTGTCTGTTATTTTCAGGACTGAGTCATACTGCTACTGCTCTTTGTTATTGGTATGACACAGAGGTAGG